>JAOQMQ010000009.1:21599762-21613990 GCA_027563845.1 Erythroxylum subrotundum | reverse complement strand
TTTTGTGGAGTCAATGGTTGATTAGGATATGCGAAGAAGAGAATCCTATATTCCAATGTTCTTCAAACACATAGTGTGACTGTTTGTAGCTTGCAAGAGTTTTTCTTCAACACATAGTGTGGCTGTTTGTAGCTTGCAAAAGTTTTAACTCCTAATGTCTTCACAGATTCTTATCCTGAGGTTGCTACTTAGCTGGGATTGTATCTTGACATTGTTCCTTATGCCCGCTACAGGTGATTTTATCTATAAGGTGTCTTCTCTATCCCCAGTTAAACATTTTACCATACACTCACGGAAGGCTCTGCTCAATGGTCTTAGCCCAGCTGAAAATCGAAAGATTCCTCCTCTGAAGTAAGAGCTTAGTTCAAGCTTAAGTGTAATTCATTCTCACATATCTTTACTTGTAGTCAATGGTAATACCATCATTACAACAGAAACATAATACCTATTTCTTTTATGTGCAACTGACTACTTAAAATTATACAAGTGCAGATATGAATACTATTTTGGCCTGTTGCGTGATTTTCCAGACTTACAGTTCACAATAAATGGAGGGATAAATTGTGTTGATGAGGTTTGGTATCTATATTTTCTTCTCAACATATTCTTTAGTATAAAATCCCATTTCCTAATTTCATAGGCTTTGTACAATTCAGATTTCAATTATTTACTGTTATCCTCCTATCCTACTGATAGAATCCCGAAAACAAGTAAGGAAAAAATAGGTATTTGCTATAGATTTCTGTAAAGGAATACAACGATAAACTGGTTTCGAGGACCAGGACCTCCAGCCTACGGCTCAAACTCACACTCAACAGTATACGCAAAAAAATGCCCCTCTCCTCACATCTACTGCTTATTTATACTAAGAATCTGTTAGAAATAACAGATTCGGTTAGCTGACAACCAATCATGAGGTTGTCAGCCCCCTTCCCTTAACTAACCTCATATATGAATATATATATATTTGCCATATCTGTAAATATTATTCTGAGTTGTTTGGGTTCTATCACCTACATCAAAGTGATTCCTGCAAATGGGTTATGTCATAGGTGAATGCAGCATTGTTGGAAGGAGCACATGGTGTTATGGTTGGGCGTGCTGCCTATAACAAGTATGTATATATGAATTATTAGCTTTTTAATCTGTAATTTAGTCTCTGAATTACCTTCCAAAAGTCCTTTCACCAAAATGAATGGTCTTTGTTAGGGCATTCCTAAAGTAAGCCACTAGATTAAATTTGGAAGTGTCTTGGCATTGTTCACTGTATGTGTGATTTATCTCTTTTCAATCAAATCGAATGAGAAAAGGTGTAGGTTTTTATCAAGGTCCAAGTTTGAGAGCTTAGAGCAGCCATATCTTGTAGGAATGCTGAACGGCAGTCATGTCCGCATAGTTCCAAACTATCTTGCTTGATTAGACCTTGACCTTTTTAGGCCGTTTGGCAAACTACTGTTAAAGTCAATAGCATGAATTGTCGGCAACTACACAGCAAGCTTGTTTAAAACCAATGCCGTTTACTCTTAACTCCAGTGTTTATCATACAGGAAGCTGTTTTAAACCCAACGCCTTGTACTTTGCTCCATTGTTTACCATATTGCCGTTAGTGATTACTAACATAATACTCTGTTGGCAGCCCATGGAATGTTTTGGGTCATGTGGATACTGCAGTTTATGGTGCACCGAGTAGTGGTCTTACCCGCCGTCAGGTTTAATAGCTTATCTTCTTATGCAGGAATGCATGACCAATGCACGTCTCCAAATGATGCACCCTTAACATCTCATCATTTGACTTTCATTTCTTTTTAGGTCCTTGAAAAATACCAAGTGTACGGTGATTCCGTTCTGGGGATCAATGGAAACAATAGACCAAATGTCCGAGATGTCATCAAGGTAACGGGATTCTTTAACTCGATTATAATGTTTGTGGTGAACTTTTTTCTTATGAACAAAACTAAAGGCTTGTTTATTTGATAGTTATGACTACCCGCGTACATACTGGCATTATGTTCTTTGATTTTCCTTTTTAAATTCTGAATGTGTTCAATATGATGCAGCCTTTACTTGGAATTTTCCATGCTGAACCGGGAAATGCCGTGTGGAAGCGCAAAGCTGATGCGGCCTTCCAGCATTGTACGGTATGTAGATAAGAACAAGCCAACTTAGGGACTATATTGGCCATGGATTTTCTACAGAACTGTCAATTGTGAGGGGTTATCCAGATATATCCACGTTTATGAAATATGCTGCTTCTAGCTATAATAGATAGGGTTAGAGCTCAGATGAGCTGGGCTGAGCTTGCTGACTACTTTGAACCGGAAACTTGAACTGGACTAGAGGCGGAGCTCTTCGGGGTGATCCCTTACAGCTTTTTCTTACATGTTTTTCACTTTGCAGACAATCAAATCCTTCTTCGAGGAAACTCTAACGGCAATTCCGGACAGCGTCTTGGATTCACCTGTTGGGACGGCACCATCAGGCCGCAAAGATCTCTTTACTAGTGTACGAGGATTGTTGCCAGCTCCATACGAAAGCAGAGAACGGAAGGTAGCATAAGCTTAGTCTTAACCTGCATGTAGCTCTCTCTAACCCACCCATATCTTTGTTTACCCGTTAATTAGGTACAATTGTTTGATTCGGCCGAATTGGTCACTGTAACGCTATGTAATGTATTTATTATACTGTGATAGGGCCTTCATAGGACTTGTCATTTCCTTGAATCTTTCGGTTTCGGAACACCAACATTTATGTTCTTGATGCCTTTAGTCCAAAACTAAGTATATGTAGAGAGTAGGACACACAAATCTCAAAAGATGAAACGATGTAATTTTTTTTGGTATGATATTTTGAGTATATATATTAATTGGATATTTGTAAATTTTACAACAACATCCGGTATGAATATCGCAGACACGCCAATTTGGAGATATGTTTTTGTAAATTTTCAATAAATTATTTTACAAAATAATAATTATTTAAAGTCAAGATTCCGATAAGTTCATATTAATATATTTAATATGTTTATTCAGTATTAAATTGTTTAATTCAAAATTAAATAAAATTAAAGAATTTATAAATAATTAAAAATTATTTTTATTTATCAAAAAATTTAATTTTTTTTAATAAAAACTTATTAGTTTACGAAAACTAGCAGATTAATTAATAAATTAATCGATTTTTAACAACAAAAGTTATTATAACATTTTCATTCTTTCGTGCCATGGTGATTAAAAAAAAAAAGAGGGTCGTCTCAACAGAAGGAGGACCTGCAACTGCAAAGACTACTGACCCTTTGATTGTTCCTAGCCGTTGTAATTATTAAACTAAATTAAATTAAAAATTTATCAATTTAAAGTTTTTATTATTAAATCAATCAAATCAGTAAGATTTTCAAAATATTAGTTATGCCCGTTGACAATAGGATTATATGAGCAGATTCATACAGCCTACTAAATGAATTTCTTTAAAAAAAGCTCATTTTTAAATAACAGTCAACTGGTTTTTAAAAAGTTCTACTCATAAAAAATTTATAGAAAAAAAGCTTTACTGGTATAAGCCAACCAAACAGAGACTTAATATGTTTAATCAGTATTAAGTCGTCTGGTTTAAAATTAAATAAAATTAAAGAATTTCTAAAATTTAAAATTTAATTATAAAAAGATTATTAAATAAAGATTAATTGGTTAATTTTAGTTTATAAAAATTTATTAGTTTACGAAAACTAGTAAATTAATTAATAAATTAATCGGTTTAAATTAGAAATTAAAGTAAAAATGTATCAATTCAAAGTTTCACTGTTAAACCAATCAAATCGGTTAAATTTTCAAAATATTAGTTATGCCCGTTGACAATAGGATTATATGAGCAGATTAAATTAATTGTACAATTAGGATATGGTAGAGGTGGTAAGTTTGAATTTAACGAATTCGACTTAGAGCAAAATGCAATTAATGAATAGTACAAGGACCACTACATATCAAGACCAATTAAAGAACGACACGTCCATGTACGAATTGCTTGGGTCATCTTAATCTGACTACGTCCATCTAAGAACGATTTTGCTTCGGCGTTTCTACTTCTTGGAAGATGGAACTACTCGACTGAGTACACAAGATGGAATCGTCATCGGAGCCGACGTGTTTTGTTACTTCGTACGACGTCTCAACCAACTGGACTGTCGCTGGTGGCTCTCTCGTAAATTCCGTCACCTTCGAGTCCTCTCTTTCGCTAGTCAAGGAGACTGGTCCCGAGCAGTCCTCCGCTGCATCGCTTCTTGTATTGTGCCCTCCTTCACCTGATCCAGACCCCTGCGAGATCACTCGTGAGTTTCCAATTCTTTACAAATGACTCGGGAGAGATTTTTTTTGTTTTTTCTTTTTTTGTGTTCTAGTGTTTGTTTAACAGCTTCCGACATTCAATTTTCGAGGGTTTGGTGCTACTGCTGTTTGGCCATCGAGAAAAAGCGAGGGAAAATTGATGATGGCATAGATTTTACTTTTACTTTTTGTTTTAATATTAGTGAATTGAACAAGATTGAATCTAGATTACTAGGATATGCTTGCTCACCTGGAAATTGAAATTAATGGAGAACTTAGGGGATTTGACTGACTGTTGCCTCAGGAGATTTTTTGTTTTTTGGTGTGTGTATGTATGTGTTCTAGTATTTGTTTAGCAGCTTCCAACATTCAATTTACAAGGGTTTGGTGCTGCTGCTGTTTGGCCACCGAGAAAACGAGGGAAAATGGATGGTGGAATAGACTTAGGGGGTGCTTGTTAATTGATATGGGAAGAAAGGAAAGGAAAAGGAATGAAAAAGGATGTTTATGATTGGATGAACAGTATTTCTATATTTCTTTTTGGAGCAATACTGCATACTTTTTTCAATACAGTAAGAAATGGAAATAGATTCATTGCAAATCTCATTACCATTTTTCTAAGTGAACCAAGCACATCCGTAAAAGGAGATGTTAGTTTTTTAATCATATTTTAGTTTTGATTTGCTTTCTTTAAAAAATAAGTTAAAATTTTAAATAGGAAGTCATGAACATTGATATCTTGCGAGATTTTTCTTTTTCCATCTTTTTCCCGTTTCTTCGTAGTCTTTTTGTAGTTGATGAAGACCTTATCAATGCAGTTACTTTTGCACAAAAACATGAGATACGGCAGGTTTACATACGAAGTACAGCTCGAGTTTACGAAATTTATTGTGCCTCTGAGCTGCAAAGTAGCAATGATTATCTGTGTACTGTACAATGTGGCATTGCTGAAAGAGACGGAGAAGTCTTGTGCACCCGTGTTAGTGAACAAGGTGTCTTGCCATATCTTGCTGACTCTTCGAAAGAACTAACTGGAGAAAAATTGCAAAATGGCAATAACCTTACCCCAAATGAAGATGATTGGGTTGAAGTAAACTCTGATACTTCCCTGGATGTTACTAATAGAAATGGTTCTACATCAAATTCTGACAAAAGGCTGTGGAGAAGTTCTCAGGTGTTTATTTGCTTAATAATAATATTTTTGTTGAAATTCTAGCTAATACTATTCGTATTTGGTGTCATCCATAGTTTTCTATTTTGTTACCTATAAGGCTAAAAACTTACAGCATTGTTAAAGCATCGTCCTCTCCCTTCTACCTGTTCGACCCATCATTTCCTCTCTGTTGTCGGGCTTGTTGTGAATCTTGATTTTCAGCGGATATATATTGACTAGAAGTTGTAAGAGAAGAGTTTCACTGATAGAATGATTGAGTTACTCATTTAATGAGCTGATTGTATATTCATGGTATTCCATTTTGACTGGGCTAGGTTATGTAGGGAAGCTATCATTAGGGCTTTCTTTTCCTTTTCTACGTGTGGATCTGAACTTGCAATATCTCATCAAAGTTCATAAAAGGGCTTGCTGTGTTGTCATTTCATTTCCTTTGCTTTTACTATTTAGTTCATTTAGTTCTTTTGTCTTATTGATACACTCCCATATGATTGTAAAAATCTCAATACTATACCTATCTGCTGTTTGCTAGCAAGGTTCATAAAATTGGTTGAAAATATTGAGTGGCAAATCTTGGTCCTTACAAGCTTCATCCTTTTGTTGTTTTGCTCCTAGCAACTTTAATATTGGGTGAAGAACTAGAAACAAACAAATTACCTAGACCTTGAGTGTCTTTAGACCAAAAGAAAAAGGGGACCTTCCGCATTGGTTTCCTAAGGAATAAAATTAAGAGTCTACAAAGCCGTAATGCACCAAAAATGGAGTTTACTAATTTTCTTAATTTTGTGCTTACTTGAGTAGGAAGTTTGGTTTTTTTTCCCCTCTTCGTTCTAATGTACTTAATATGATGAAACTTTCAGGAATTTTATGAGGCTACAGCAGAGTTTAATGATACAAGTCCTTGTATGTCCCTTACGCTCAGGCTGCTATCACTTCAGAATAAAGGTTGTGTTTGTGTTGATGAAGTGTATGTGTTTGCCGATCCCATTGATGAAACTGATTTGTATAACACAGTGGGTGGGGTTGGGTACCCTGCTGGAGGTTCATTTATGGCCATGTTTATGCCTTCACTTTTGCAGTTATCGAAATTTAAAGGTGCTAGTCAAGATGATAAATGCAGATTTGATACAAAAGAATGGCAGAAGTCAGCAGATACTGAATCAGAAACAACAAATACTAATGAGGCTGGGAATGAACTTCAGCAGAAAGGGAAGTCCAATTCAGATCGACATGAGTCACCAAAATTGTCATCTGAGCTTATGGCCAAACCTGTTCAGCTTGAAAATCTCCCACAAGTGTCAGGTACAAAGGCTGAGATTGATGCTTCTCAGAGTCACTCTAATGGTGTTCTGGACGAGCTTGTATCACGAGTTAATAGATTAGAAGATATCCTGTTGAGGTTTGAGGAAAATATGCTGAAGCCCATTAACAGCATTGATGAGAGGCTTCAGTGTGTCGAGCGGCAACTTGAAGTTCTCTCAAAGAAAGCCCAGAATGGTGAATTACTCTCTTGCACAAGAATTTCTGCCCCTGAGTTCTCATGCAGTGAATCAGAAACCAACTCCTTTTACAACAGTGGAAGTGTCTGTGTCAATTATTTGCCATGTGAGGGGAACAAGGAGACTCCAGGCTTGCCATCTAACTCTCCTATTGCTACAACTTTCTCAGTTGCGTCTGAGTTGCATCCTAGTCTAGTAGTTACTGCCCCTGCGTTTTCAAACTGTGATGATGAGGAAGAAAATGAGGAAGTAGAGCAAGTGAAGGAACCTCCAGAGGATAAATACCCACATATAATGTCAATTGATGATGCTTTAGCTGCTGCAATAGCAGGATTCCTATCTTCAACTTCTATCCAGTGTGAGAAATCCTCTGAAATCCCTGCAGTTCAAGCGCAGGAGTTTACAAATGAAGAAGTTAGTATTGGCAATTCTGTTTCTCGAATTGTTCATTTCGAAATGGCATCAGACCGTGATATTTGTGTAACTTCCCTTGGTCAGACAGAAAACAGAGGTGCATTTTCATCATTGTCCCATATTGCCGCTGTTGAGAGCGACAATGCCATATGTCCTGATGATGGTATCTGTGTAAATACCGGGGAACTGTGTCATGAGGAGGAATGTGATTCTCAGGGAAGTTGTATTGATCATGCAATTTCATCAGGGACTCCTAAGATGAAAAGAACCGATTCTTATCAGTTAGCAGATAATGTTGACGACTGTGAGGTTGTTGATGGAAAGAAGAAAATTTTAGTTATTGCAAAAGCTGGTAGTCTAGAAGAATTTCCGGAAAGTAAGATCTATGAGGACTCTGATACTTCCCGGGGATCAACTACGGCTGATGCAATGGTCAATACTTCCGAAGTGGAAGGGTCTATTCAAGACAGCTCAGAGAATCTTGATGAATTCTCAAAAGCAGTTTCCCTAGTGGATTTTGAAACACCAATCCTGGAAGTGACATTTACACCTCAAGAAAATCTTAATTCCAGGTCTCCCCTTGAAGCCCTTTTGGCTGGTCTGCCTGACTTGAGTGCCGAAGTTCCGTCAGTTGATGAAATTCGTAACGATGGTCCTCAAATTTTCGATGAAGAATGCAACTTAATTCCAGTGGAAAATTGGGAGTCTACAGATTATGCTAATAATGGCGACGTTTCAGTGGATGTGGACTATTGCAGTGTCAGAGAGACAATGAGTTTGAATGCTGAAGCGAAAATGGAGGAGTTTTATGGTGGCAACAGCCAGAGAATGACTGGCAAGAGCCTCATATGAAAATGAAAGCTTAATTACAATTATGTTATGTACATAATATGTTTTAAGAATTGTCTAGTGGGTCTTACGTATATATGTTTTCTTCTGGAAATTGGCAGACCTTTAAAGCCTCATATACATAACAAAGATCAAATAATCTTTTTGGCACTCGCTTTCAGCTATAGCGTCCCACTGATTTGCGTTTGTTGTTTGATAAAACTTTTATCCTTGTTCGTAAGAGCGGAAACTAGAGGAAATGACCATTGACTTCACGACTAGGCCAAGTATTGATATATACTCGAGTCAGAATTTTCTGTCCATTTTATCCTGTCTTTATCTTATCTTATAAATTTTAGCCATTTATTTATGCGGGACTCATATAAATGGATGGTTGAGATTCATGGAATAGGGTAGGGACATGATAAAATGGACAGAGGATCCGTCCCTTACATATCCTGTTTATTTTTTAGTATTTTACTCAATCTTGCTATTTTGAACAGTCTAATGTTCGTTCCTAACCCCTGCTTCCCCTCCCCTGACAGTAAGGGGTGGCATCGGTAAAGGGACTAAAAGGTCTTAAACAACCGAGTCAGCGGAACAATTCAAGGTACTCGTGGAAAGTCTCGGCGGAACTCTTGTAGCTTGTGGGCTGACTGTTACTCCTCTAACTTGTAGGCTAAGTGATACTCCAGCAGCTTGTAGGTTGACTGGTACTTCTGTAGCTTGAGAGCTGACTGATACTTCTCCAAAATAATGTTTTTTCATAGTTAAGGGCTGAGTCATATGAACTATCATGCCAAGCTTTAAATTGTTCCTCTAGTCTAAACTTGATCTCATAACAACATCATTTTACAATCAAAGGACAAATCGTTCGGACAATCAAGTCGAGCTTCAGATCGTTCCCTAAGTGTGGGAACAATACGCGTGCAAGCTTATCCTCTAGTTGCGGGCCTTAGCTTGATCAATAAGAAGAATCAAAATTGTAACTAGGAGTCTCTTACACAGGTTTATACTCTGCAGCACAATTCCTCTGCTGTTGACACTTTACACTGACTTTTGAGAATGATTCAAAGGTCAACCTTTTGTCCTCAGATGTTAGAATTGACTTCACAATATCTTAAAAAAAGAGATGTTCTAATGTGAAAAAACTTGCACAAAGAACAAATGTTGCAGAAAGAAAGGTAGGTTGGTCGTACAGCAATTTAAGTTTGACTCTCAAATTTATTGGAATGTCCTTTTTATTTTTTTTGGAACCAAAGAACTTAACAATAATTATTTTTTGGATACGTACTAAGTAAATGTCTAAATTAACATAATAGTCTATAAATTACGTCAATCGGGTACTTTGCGTTAGACAAGTTTTATATGATAAGCTCGATCGAAAAAATGTAAATAAGAGGATTCAAACACAAATTTTTTTGACCTCGTGTCTTTTACTCCACCTACTTGACTGTTAGAGTGTTTCATATTGTCTAGACATAAAAATGTTAAAGGGTTTATAAGTGGTAAGGGTCAACTATCCAAACAACTAGTTCTAGTTATTTGGATAATGGTTGACCCAAACTCAATTCTTGTTAGTGGACTCTACACTCTACCTATATTAAAAATTCAACATGGTATCAAAGCAGGTTTGACCTAGATTATTAATTTCTCGGTTGTCCGTCTGGATGTTCATTCCCAGCGGCCCGGTCCGGTTACCGCTGCGTATATTTCAAGTGACAACTGGATGTCCAGCCCTAGTTGCACTTGAGGGGGAGTGTTAGAGTGTCCCAAATTGCCTAGACATAAAAATGTTAAAGGGTTTATAAGTGGTAAGGGTCAACTATCCAAACAACTAGTTCTAGTTATTTAGACAATAGTTGACCCAAGCCCAATTCTTTTTAGTGAACTATACACTCTACCTATATTAAAAATTCAACACCACGTAAGGAGCGGTTTAAGTGTTAGGACCTGACTCCAGCTTTCCAAAACCCTTATCATCTTCACATTGGATTGCAGCAAACCTCCAGAATGCGGTTGACTTTGTTGAATTTAGAGTGCCACTTAACCGACATAACTGCTCTTTTAGAAAACAATATTTAATTTCAAGTTTCCTGTACCAAAAGAAAGTATTATATATAATATAAGAAGTCAAATCTCATCATTTAAGGGTTAAAAGTGTAAATTTGGCTATTCGATGCTATTAAAATTAAGTATTGTTTTATATATTTAAAAAATTCTCAATTTTTACAAATATTTCAAAAACTTTAATTTTATTTTTTAATACAACATAAATTTAAATTATTATCTCGAAATTGATTTATTTAATCATTAAAAAAATTAACAGGTTCGGTCGGTCTAACTATAAAAATATTAAACCTTAAGCTTTTCTATTTTTGACTTTTTGGGGCAGTTTATTTTAATAATTCTTGTCGTTAAAAATTTTAATTTTCGTAAATTAATAAAATCATATAAACTATAATAAATCAATCAATTTTCTCTTAACAGTTATTTTTTAATTAAACTTTAAATTATTTGATAGTCGGCTACAATCTCTTTCAATTATATTAATTTTATAACAGTTTAATACCGATCGAATCTTTTTTACGTTACGGTTTTAAAATATTGCTTTTATATGTTTTCAATTATATTAATTTTATAACAGTTTAATACCGATCCGAATCTTTTTTACGTTACGATTTTAAAACATTGCTTTTATATGTTACAATTTAGCCCATATAGACAAATTACTATATATCCCCAGTTGCTTCCAAATTGTTCTTTTCAATCTAATGGTTAGATTATCCACTATTGCGTAACCCTTTCACATTTCTACGTTAGCGTTGTTACTTACAAGCTTACCTCTTCTCTTCTTCTGTATCTGTATCGTTATCTTTATCCGTATCTGTATCTGGTTCAAGACCACTAATAGTAAGTTTGGTAGCTCCATCCTGAAAACCACAAAGTCAAAGAAGGCCCATGGCTTTTGATTTTAACCACGGCAAGGCAGCGAAAGGCTTCCTCTTCTCTTCTCTTCTTCTTCATCCTCTTCTTCTTTCCTCGTCTCTTGCTCATTCACTCCAACCAAACAACACGCAATTTCCTTTAACTCACCTAAAATGGTGTTAACTTCCCTAACTTACTTACTCCTACCAAACACTTCTGTATCCTTTTTTCTTTCTTTGACATCATCTCTGAGCTCGCTTGTAGTTGTATCGTCATATGCCTGATAGATACATTACCGCATATGAATATGAATAAACGAATGTAATATATTAGTTTGATAATAAATTATAAAGTTTTGAATTTAAATTTCTAATATTTTGAACTTTTTAATTACATTTCCATATTTTTAAAATTACGCAATTCAATATAAAAGGTATTTTTGTTAATATTTTATAAAAATCAATTGAAGAATAATCGTAAAAATTGATATTTTAAAAAAGTTATATAACATCTTATTTCTTATATGTTTTTTAATTATTAAACAAATAATTATATTTCAAATACATAAATATTAATATATTTTTTATGTGAAACTAAGGCTATGTTTGATTGGATGTAAGGTTCTTAAAGGAATGAAATGACTTATAATGGATTGAAATATAAATGAATATAATATTAGAAAATTGTTGTTTAAAAGATATGAAATGATTTATAATATAATACAGTGAAATGTTGTTTGGAAAAAAGATTTATAATGTAATATAGTAAAAAGTTATTTATTATTTTATATTCCATCCTAAACCTCCAAAAAGAAAGTTTCTTAATTTGACATTTTAAGATGGAATGGAATGTAATATGAAACCCTCATTTTTCATCTTATTCTATTCCATTTATTTATAAACTCTCGTCTTAAACGATGGAATAATATTCCATTCCATTCTTTTATAAACTATCATCTCAAACATTGGAACCAAACATAGCCTATGAAAAGACATTTAATCCTTCCACATATTAATTTTTATATTGTTTTATTAATCATATTAGTTAAATTTTAATGAAGATAATGTTTTAAATTTAATTACTCAATCTTTTAAAGTTTAGGAATTTAATTAAAAAAATTCAATATTAGAATAAAATAAAAATATATAATTATATATATATGTTTTTAAAGGTTTTAAAAAAAAAGATTTTGCACTTCTTATTCCTAGAACTCTGCTTAAAATTTTTAAATTGTTTGATGTAAGAGGACTAAGTTCAACAAACCACTATTTAAACTACAAGTTCATTAAGCTAAATACCAGTGTTTAAAAATCAGGAACTTAGGGTTAGGGTTTAAAAAATTTAACTGACATTAGACTATCATAAAATTAGTTAAAAATTGAATTAGATTAAAAATTTTAAAATATAATTAAAAAAGATTGTTCTTATTTATCAAAGAATTTAAAGTTTAATTAAAAAAGAGATTGTTAGATGAAAATTAATTGACTTATTTTAATTTATATGATTTTATTAATTTATAAAAATCAACCGATTAATTAATAACTTGATATTTTTAACAATAAAAGTTGTTAAAATAAATTAGATCAAAAAATTAAAAACAGAACTAAAATATGAATTTTTAAGACAACCAAGTAAGCAAGCTCCTCCTAATCGAAAGAAAATTTCGGGACGTGACCACCTGTTCCAAATTGCCAATCCCACATAAATGTGTGGATAAGAAGAATTAAAACATAGTTAGAACAGCAAAATTGGTAAGTGTGATTTCATTTGAATTATTTCTCCTGTATAACTATCTTTTGGGTTGATTTCAGGATAAGGTCAAGTCTTGCAAGGAAGTAAGTCCCTCTTACTTAATCTCAGTTTTACATATAAATTTGTGAAATAATATTAGGGGTAAAAGTATAAATTTATATTATTAATTTAAATATTCTTTATAATTTTTATTTAAAAAATCATTTATTAATAATAATCAAATACGCCTTTCAAATAGTTAATTTCCTCTAACTTGATTTCAATTTTTTTTGGTAATTAACTTAATTTCAATTTTACTTATAAGATAATATTAAATTATACTATAACTTAAATACTATTTATAATATTTATATAAATATGCAACCAAGTAAGTAAATAGAATTATTAGTTAATTTTCCATTTCCAGCATTTCTATTTTTGGCTTTACAAATCTAGCAATCCTCCTATAATTTCCTTCCACTACGACCTCAATGTTCAAACAAAGACATTGACAAAGTGTACAATGTTGTTTCATCGACTTCCAAGCCTACCAAACTAATGTATTATCATTACCAAAACCTGTTCTTTATAGCGTAGTACGTTACTATACCACCAAGGTATGTTGGTAAACAAGCATATGAAGAGCAGCTCAAGTTGGTTTTTTTTTTTTTAAACCTCTTTCTGGTCGGGAAAAAAAAAAAGTCGGCTACCCTCCCAATAACCCTTTCGTCTCAATCTCTAACATTCAATTTCCATACCTGTATGTGTCATAAGTAACATTCTTTGTGTAGCCATTATCTTTACTACTCTCAAACCTGGAAAAAGCTCCACCAGTTTCCTCTATATATATAGGGTTGTGCACGTTAGGACAAAGCATTCCTGACAAGTCTGTTCTGTTTCCTGTTCTTGGAAAGACTGAGAAACATGATCCCACCAAGCTTTCTGCTCTCGTTTTTCCTCGTACTAACCTATTTCACCTCGTGCCTTGGCTTTTACCATGAGAAGAACTCACACACCGTTGGTTACCATTCATTACCAGCATCTTCAAGTCTGCTAGACAGGAAGTCCATGACTTCGAACAGGCATCGACAACAAGCAAGAGGTTATGCAAGGTCAGTGAACGTTGATGAGTTTGGGGCTAAAGCAGATGGAAGTGATGATAGTGAGGTTAGCAAATGAAGAGTTCATTCAGGTTCTTAATGTCACAGATTGTTTCTTGATTCTGAAGTTTCCAAATCATAATCGTGTTCTCAGGCATTTAAGGAAGCTTGGAACGAGGGCTGTTCTTCTTCAGGAGATGTTGTTATTATCGTTCCTAAGAACAGGATATACACTCTCAAA
>JAOQMQ010000009.1:21536422-21547298 GCA_027563845.1 Erythroxylum subrotundum | reverse complement strand
ATATATAATTAAATATAATTATTGCATAATTATTACGTCACACCGGTTCGACCGGTGGTTGAACCGGTCAAACCGGTCAAACCGGTGACTAGTAAGGCCACCGGTTCGATGACCGGTCCGATTTTCAGAACACTGCATCCATCTTCAAAATAACATTTCACTACATTACATTATAAACTCTTCTATCTTTCTCAAACAACTTTTCACTATATTACATTTTATAATATTATAAACCATTCCGTTTCATTATATTGCATTTCATTTTATTTCATTAATTAACATTCAACTAAAAAGACCGTCAGGTTCAATCGAGCGATAGGTTAGACTCGGGTCTCAACAACTGGAGCTCAAGCCCAACCCTACGATCGCCATCGTATGGATGATATTGTGCGTCTTTATTTGACTACTCTATTAGTATCTTTAACGTAATCTTTGCAGGTTCGCCGCAAGGAAGCTCGCTCGGTCAGCTAACGCGTGGATCTGTTAACTCGGTAACACAACTCAGTTCTATTCTCAAGTTTCCTTATATAGTTGCATCCATTGAAAGCTTTGAATATATACAGAAATGGATAAGTTTAGTAGTTGATCATCCAAATTTTTTATAATCTGTCACAAAAAGTCAAACCATAGTTTCTTGATTAGATTCGTTTCCTGTTACTTGCTGCCTACGTATACCAATCCTAGGATCGAATCGAATTCAAGTTCAAAGCTAACTTCATCACATTGACCACGCTCAGGAATCAGCTGTGTCCTGTTCGATTTAACAAATTGGGAATGTTTGCCTCCGGTGAAGGAAAACCATGATCAGGGACAATCTCACTGCCTTTTTTAAGCACCACTTGTTACTTCTTCCCGTAAAACAAATGTGTACTGTTATTAGATTCTCATCAATCAATCAACCAAAGGCAAAAAGCTCCTCCAAATGGTTCAACTGCACAAAACGTGTTCATGAGATAACTTTCTTTATTGGAACTTTTAGGATATAGCGTGTTCATGTGAAACTCAAAATGATCGTTGCTTGACTATGACTGTTTGTCGCCTGGTTATAGGATTCAAATGAATATAAAAAGTACCCCTTACAGCTAAAGTAAGCTGATCCAACTTTTCTTTCTGTTTATCTCTTTTGATCATCTAACTTGTGCCAAGAAAGCAGACTTTTATCAATCCCAAGCTCTAAATCTTGTTTTCTGCAATCTCTTAGATGTTTCTGATAGTAGATAGGCTTCATAAATTGTGTAACAAACTGGAAGATCATCGCCTGAAAACCCACCAGCAACCAGAGCCAGAGGCTTTGATATTGCCTCTACAGGCTTTTCGATCCGATGTTTCAGGCTTCATCAATCAGTTGTCTCTGAATTTGAGACCCGGATCAGAGAGCCTGTCGTTACCAGAGATTCAACAGTGTTTTCAGATCCTATCCTCCATTAACAAAGCTTTTGCAAAGCTAGTTGTGGATATAGACTACCCTATGAACAAATGGACCGGTGACTCCATAGATGAGTATCTCAATTATAGTCTCAGCTTTCTGGAATTCTCCAACTTGATCAACCCTTATTTATCTTATCTGGGACAAGCTCGCCTTTCTCTATCTCATGCTTTGAGCCTCGTGGAGAACTCACCTTCTTCGGCAGTTGAGCATCTAAGGACAATCAAGCTAAAGAAGTTAAACAAAGGCTTTAAACAACCACATAACAAGGGTGATGAGAAAGATAAATCTCTCTCTGACAAGGAAGGAGTTATATATCAGGCTCTGATGGAAGCCCAAAGTATAGGTTTCTGGGCTTTCTGTATTGTTTTGTCAGGACTGAGTGGAGACTCTGAGACATACTTGGAGATGAGAAAATCATCACCCACGATATGCAACTCTTCCTCATTGATCAATCTGGACTCCGTTGTTTATGAAGTTATAACAGCAAAAGGGTTAGTGGTGAAGGAGATTGGAGACTTGAATGATGCAACTGCTTGCCTTGCTTCATCTACGGCAACAGGGAAAAGCAGCAGTGAAGCACAGGAGTTGCAGAGAAGACTAGAGTCATTTGAAAGGAAATTAGATGAATTCAGGAGGGAAGTGGATCGATTATTCTCTGAAATATTGGCTGGAAGAAACAAGTTGCTTGATGGCATCCGGATTTGGAAGTAAAATATTGTAGCATTCACTAATCTTAGGACAATACTGTTTAGGTTTCTTGTAAATATATTTGTATATGAATGAATGACTTGTTTTTCGTTGTAAGAAACTGTGATTGAGATAAAGAAAACCTGGAGTTTATCAGCATTATATTACTCTAAAATTCTGTGATTTGTGTGCATTACAGGCAAGTGATTTGGAGGATAAGTTGCAGATTATGAAATCAACAAAAGAAAGATAAGAAAAAACAAGGGCTGGGACTCAGTTTAACAAGTTCTGGATAATAGGACTGAAAAATATTAGAATTTTGTCACAGAAATGACAAGCCTGTGACTTCTACTCAGGATGGATAAGATCATAAGATAGATTAACTACACCTTTTCTTTCTCTGACTGAAACCTGACAACAGGATACATCTCTAACGATTGTTTGTGCAGAAATTACTACAATCAGTCAACCTGTACCTTTCATTTCAGTTATGGTGTTTTTCTGTTTAACTTGACATAAATTACAGGATAAACCATTAAGAACTGGTTCATCAAAGAAGCCCCATTTGGTTCTCTGAGTCATTGGAGTGGCTTTCTACTTCTGGTGTCTTTCTCTTGCGATAAACATCAGTTGGCAGCCTTTGAAAAACAGATTACACACGAAAATGATATATAAAGTGAGGCTAGTTTCATGATCACTGCTACTCTCTCTGTTACAAAATAATAGCAAAAGGAGGTAAGATTGTCATACCCTAAATGCAAAGTAGTATCTGAATCTCCTTTCTCCATTGAGCAATTGCAAGCTATATCCAGACTGGTTGAGCTATTGTTCACTATAGAGCTCTTCATTTCCATGGAATGGTATCCGAGATACGAGTGGACGGTGTTGCCATTTGATGGGAAGAAACCTCGAAGCTCCTCAACCTTCAATTAAGAGAAAGAAAATGACAGGATACTCTGATTGATCAAATTAACTTACAACAAAGTGATGCGTAGCATCATATAATATAGCTTGCCTGTCTGCGCAAGGTTGCATTCTCCAGCATAGCTCGTTGTTCCTAGAAATTAGGAAAAGAAACATTTGTTAATACAAGAATCTTCATTTCTTTTATCAAGTGATAAATTCAAATTGTATCGAATCGTCAGATTACTTGTAATCTAGATTGCTCTAGTTGTTCCGTGAGTACTTGCTCCTGAAAGTTTAGATCTTAAGGTTAAAACAATTCTGACATAGAGGGCAACAACAAAGTCTCATAATTTTTTCTTTTAAATGACAAATAATAGATTAGAAAATTCTAAACAAACCTTTTTATCTTTGACACATAATAAACCTTCACTTAATTGCTGTTCTAAGTGCTGCAAATCTTTCAAGTTCAAGTCAGTCAAGTCCTTTCCCAAAAGATGCCTACAGAGTTTGAAATAATAGCAATCATAATCGAGCTCCTGCTTGGTATAAACGTCACATTCAGATAACAGAGCAGATTAGAGAAGACATACAACTGTTTAACTTGTAGCTCAGCAATTTCCTGCTTCAGAACATCAACCTCCTTTATATCAAGTTTCTGAAGAAAAGAAATAAAAGGTTGTACTTAATTCCCTTATTGTGTCTTAGTTCAGTCAATGATAAAGCAACTAACCAAGAAGAAGTTTACTTCTAGATAGTCATAAATTTCTTCCATTTGTAACTAAAATGTATTCTATCATAAAACAGCACAAGTGTAGAATTGACACGGGCACGACTAGCCAATCGTTTTCATCAAGAATGACATAATTCCAATAGTGCTTAGACACCAAAACAACTAAGTTAGCTTAAAATGTGATTCTACAATGAATTCATTGATAAATTAGCTAGGATTGTTTTTGTCTTTGCTTTTGAAACCTCCCCATGACATAAGAGAAATGAACAAGACACATAAGAGAAGGCACTCCTGATAAGTCCAAGCAGCTTAATGAAGAAAGGAATAAGACAAGAATGATTTACGCTCTCAACTTGATCGAAGCTACGGACATAGAAACATGCACAACTACACGCACAGATACAATAAGAGTAGCTGGTTTAAACTTGATTTATGAGATACCTCTGCCTTGTACTCAGCCTTGGCAGGTTCTGATGAGTCTGTGCACTTGTTATATCTCAGAAGTGTTCTCTTCATTCTGCAAAAGGAATACGAGCATATAAGCATAACTCCATACCTCCACAAGCTGGGTCAAACTTCCCTTGTTCTCATCCTTCACCAGAACCACTAAGAAAAACCATCTGATGGACTCACAAAAGTTAGAATATCTCATATACTTGAACATCGAGCAGTTAAATTTATTCACAACAGAGTCAAAACTGCAAGGAAGTCTACCTGAGTCAATTCCAGGACAAATTCAATTGAAGTTGCTACATCAAAACCTTGTTTGTAGTGCAACTATCTAATCCAAAGGGATAATTCTTATGAAAGAAATAGAAGTTGGTGATGGTGATTAGGAAACAAGAAAGAAGAAGAACCCTCACAAATGGTAAAGTTCAAGAAATCAACATCTTTATGACTGAGAAATTCATCCAGATATAACCACAGAAATCAACTGCAATCAGGTAATATTTTCACAAAGAACAATTGATAAAAGCTGTAGCTGAAATATCCAAACCCTCTCCTTTAACTTGCAGCTTCCATCTATAACCTTGTCTTTCTCGGGGACAAAAAACCAAAAGAAAAGGGTGTCCATGGCTACATGCAACCACTTAAAAGATGTATGAAATAGATAAGTATTTCCAGAAGAAAATTTGATCTTCTGATAAACCAGTGTTGAGAAAGAAGGAAATTACACTTACCCAGAACTTGAAAACTCGAAGAGCTTTCCAGTGTTTGAGAAAACGATAACAGCAACCTCAGCATCGCAAAGAATGGCAAGTTCTTGAGCCTTTTTGAGCAACCCAGCTCTTCTCTTTGAAAAAGTAACTTGCCTGCTATTTGCATTCTCAATTCTTTTAATCTCAATCTTGCCTCTACCCATTTTCTATCCCCAAACAAAAGATCAAATTGACCAAACCCGCCCAAAAAAACCAGAAAACTGATTATTTCGAGTTCAAGACTCGATGTTTAAACGAAAGCTCTCAGCTTTCTTCCATTGGACAGACAGAAAGCAAGATAAACAGAGGGCCTTATTTGGGTTCGCTAAATATAGAGAGAAGATAAAAGGGTTAGAGAGAGAGACATGCACAAAGATAGAGAAGGCGAGCGTTTCTTTGACACAAATGGCGAGAGAGCTAGACCAGAAACGGTAAGTTTGCATGGCTCTGTACTCTAATTACAGTGTGCTCTGCATGATTCTTTTGCCACATTTGGAATGATTAGGTGCTTATGGATCTATTTGTAGGACCCCACTATTTTTGTTTTTTAGTAGATTTCACAGGTTACCATTTTGGGTTTTCTAAATTATCTTTTCCACTTTTAATATTCTCAATTCTGTTGGTATAGGACATAGTTTTATCTATTTTAATGGAGGTTTGAGGGAAAATGGATGCACTCCTAAATTTTCTGCAGATTTTCTAGTTAGATTCTCATATGGGCAGTTGTGAAATTGTTGAATCTTTAAACTTGTTGATATACAAAGAAGGCAATGGCAATCTAAAGGTTCTATTCATCTCAATTTGCCGTAATGCACTCTGTATTTCGGTTAGCTGCTCTGTTCTTGGAGTAGTTTTTGGTCATCACAGAAGTAACTTTTGTTTCTAAAAATAGTAATTTAGAAACTATTTCCTTCACTAAAGGCAATGCCAAAAGGGTGATTTTCTGGTTAAGTGAGTGATTTCTGAATTTCCCTATTCCAATCTGCCTGGTTTTGGAAGGGTAGTAGAAGGTGGTAAGTTGGTAAGAGTATTTTGGAAGTGTTTACTCTGTTTGGTATGAATCATTATTAGCCAATTTCCGAATTAAATCATTATTAGCCAATTTCCAGAATTAAGGAGGGAGTACACTTTTCTCGTAAATCAATATCGCAGAGCAGCTATGGTCCACTGAGTCATAGAGGACCCACTTAGATTGCCATTTGAAACTTACTATTATTAGAAGTTTATTATCGATTCACTGTGATATCTCCGTATTGCCAAATTTGGAGGAAACTAGTGGCAATGTTGGTTTGGTTCTTCGCATTTCTTTATATCAGTCCCTGGATTGTAGGTACTTACCCTGTTCCAGTAAGTCTGGGTTTAAGTGCTCGAAGCGAAATGAGGCTCTGTTTTCTTTAATGTTTTGGGTCTATCTTGCAAGGTTCTCGCTCTTTAGCAGCTCAAAACTACCTTACTTCTGTTACAGAGGCTCGCCATTTTGACATTTTTCCTACCTAAACGGCTTTGACTGTTAAGAATAGGCAACCTGTTTCCTATGTCTTTCTTTGTATAGTTCTACTATCTGGAGCACGGAATATATAAAATGGGAACAAATTAGCCATTTTTAGTGTTTTCCTCTTCTTTAGGAAGTTTCACAAGAAGGGTTTTGATAAATTTTCCTTCTTGCACATGAACCTTAACCTTTAAGAAACAGAGCACGTGTTGCCCTACTAAGATTTGCACAAAGATACTGTTGTTTAGTCACTCAGGTTGCTACTTGCTACTGTCTTGTTTGGTTTGCGAACTACTTGAAAATATAGGAAAATTTGCTTTTACTTGTATTGATAACTCTCCTAGCCAAACTGAACTATGCAGCAACTTGTATTGATAACTCAGATCCATTCAGATGCTAGTAGGATTGACTGGACACCTTAACACGTGAACCCGATTCTGGAAAAAAAACATTCAACCCTGATCCCGAGCCAGAAGTTGATCAAACATAAATTGATCTGTTAATTTCAGAGTTGAAGATACTGAAGCTAAAAGAGTGTCCTTCAGCAGGATAAGATAAGCAATGTAGAATCTGGAAATTAGTTCATTTATAAAGTAAATATGATAGAAAACATTTGTACTACACATAACAGCAATCAATGGGAGTGCTTATTTCAGTCTTAACCAAATGAGCTTCGTTATTTCTCTGTTTTCATTTTTTGTTCATGTCAACCAAGAAACAGTAAAATAAAAAACCTGTTCAACTTTGTGAGAAAATTTTGAATAATGTCAATCGCTAATTTTCATGGTACAAACAACAAAAATTGTACAGATACTTACAGCAACTGTTGAAGAGCATATAAGGTGGCTGCCAGCTTGGATTGCCTTGTTGCTAAGAAGGCATCAGCCATCAAGTATGTCACCAAGCTGCACCTTCATCCATCTTCTTACACACATATATAAAGTGAGAATCTGGATCTTCTATAACAAAATCTGATGGAATTAAGCCCTGCTCGGTCAAAGGAACTGGTTCCAAATGTGAATTCGACGAAGAAACACCCGCAGGTCTTTGGAATCCAGGTCTGGCTGCAGATGTATGAAAATAGCACCAAAAAGGGAAAAAGCTTAATACCATTCCTATATGGTTGATTTATTATTAAATAAACACACAGAAATTCCAGGAAGCCGCATTTAAACTTGGTCCAAGACCTGGAATCCGAAGATGAGTACTGGACAAGTGGAATGATAAGAAATGGCACTTACCCAGAAAATCCATCTTACAAGCATCACCAATTAGGTATTATCTAGCTACAATACTCTAATAACAGCCGATTAGAACAAAACTTCGACATGATAAGTAGAAAGATGAGTAATGAAGCTCAACACATAGGATCAAGAGAATGCATTTAAGCCCCAATTAAACTTATTAATGGTTTTAAGTTCAAGGAAAATTATATATTCACATTCCAATTTCCAAAGAAATGTTTTGTTTCAACCCCTCTTTCTTTTGTGATCTTATTTTACTATTCAGAAAACTCTAAATCACCAAATTGACTAGGAGAAGGAGAGAAAACAAATCAGAGCATTATGATAGAAAAAGAGCAAATCAAACAATTAGATCAGAGAAAGATAAAACGATTAAGCCACAGAAAAAGAAAAAAGTAAAGATTGCAGGCTGAAAGAAAAAAAAAATTGAGATGGTAGCTTACGTATGATGTACAATACAATCTTCCAATTATATACAGGGTGGCTCAGATGAGGAATCCTCACTTTAGGGTCACCATATGTTATCTGTTCCGAAATGGCACATCAGCCAACAAGTTAAGAACTTGAGAAGCCAAGGATGGAAAATTAAAAGAACAAAGCTCTATCTTTAGGTATATGGTTACCAACAAATAAATCCCTCCAGGTTTAAGAAGCCTACATAAATTTACAAAGAAAAGATAGTTAAAGACCGATAGTGCAAGAAGAGAAATGCAAATTGTAGCGAGAATAACAAAGCACAAACTATCAAGACCAACCACAACCAGAAACGAAATGTTTAGGGGTCGTAACAACCTACTCACTTCCCCCAGCATCTGAGCAGCACTTATTGGAGCATCATTACCACACTAAAAGAACATCCAGGAGACGATAATTAGGAAAGGTAAACTATTCAAATGAAAGGAATATGATAAAGCTTGATACAAGTCATACCATCAAGGAATCCAGAGTTCCTGGATAAAGAATTAATGGGTCATGGCTCCATGAGTGTGAAATTGAGCGGCAAGAACAAATTCAACACATTATGCATTAACTAAATGGAAATGTTAGTATTGTTACAAAGAGCATGTAATGAGAAAGGAAGGCCCATACCCTTGTCAATGACACCATCGAAAGACTCATCTTGAAAGATACTCATATCTCTAACATTCATTTGCATGTCTGATAAATTTACATAGGAAAATTCATAGAGAAGTTGCTGCTACATCAATAAACAAAACCAAGTTCAGGAAAGAAACTTAAAATGCGATGCATAGGATACAAGAAAGTTGCGGCACATGCTCGTATTTTCTTTTCATCATATCAATGGCCACTGAAGAAATGTCAACATTCACTACATCTTCATATCCATCCTTCACCATGTCCTCCGACATGACTGCATGAAATCATATCCACATATAAATTCCAAGGAAGAAACAACATACCGATTGAACCTCAGTTTTCTTACAGAATGACTCAATTTCACAGCAGAGAAATGGAGTTTTTAAAAGACCAATAGCCAAAATCACAGCGATCACCACATTTGATAGCATTAGATTTTTGTGGGAAAGAAGCTCAAGATTAAGTGCTTGAAATCATCATATGCTAAACATCAGTTTCAAATGGAAAATTTGACACAGTAGAGCTAAAAGAAAACGCGAAGCAACCCCTTTTCCATCTTTCCATATGCATCCTAAGATCCCCCAAGAGGACATTGACAATAACACCATTTAACGGTCTAATACAAAGGCTGCATACCCACTTGAACTACTCAAAATCCATTTCGTTCATTTTCTCGAGAAACTTTATCATCTACCAAACATGGCATTCTCCCAAAAAAGAACCCTAATTACAACTCAACAACACCAAACTTGAGTAAAGAAAGAAGGAAAGATTGGGACTTGAGCGATTAATCAAGAAAAAGCAACAATCTTTGACAATTAATCCAAAACAAAATGCAGTGCACAAGAAGCACATAACAGAAGCTGAAAAAGAAAGTAATTGGGTGAGGGTTAAAATTTACGAGCATTGCCACAGCCAACCATAAGGACGCGAGAAGAAGTGGGGATATAGTGACGAACAAACGGTCGAAGAGACGAGTATCGCTGGTACCAATCGAAGCTCACAGCTTCCTGCACGTAACGTGCGTCCCAATACAAGGCATCCCCATAGTTGTACGTATTCAAGCTCGAGACGTCCCTGTACATCCTCTTCTTCACTTCTCTATACCTAATTAAAAAAATTCAGATACTAGAGCTCCGAATGATTTTGGCTTTTCTCTCTCAGGTTGTTTCGGGTATGTGGGATTTGCTTTGTGGCTCGTTTCCTGTTATATGTGGTTGGTGATACAGTGGCAGCAGTTTAGTTGGTGTGCAGTTGGGTGGGTTATTAGTTTCGGGTGGGCCGAGGTTTTGGGTTTTGTGAAACTCACAGCTTGAAATCATCCTACGATGAGAGGAACTAGTGGGGTCGAATTCGATAGAGAAATTGTGAGATTGTAGTTTGGAGCATAACCCCACCAAGATTGTGGTTGTTTCTCAGGAAATTTTCCAGCGACGAGAATAATTTATACATACACAGGCAGGTGATTCCGTAGCGGCGACTCGACGTTGACAAGATTCTTGAAAATCTCACTGCAGCAGACACAAGAATCTTTACTGACAAGTTAGGAAAAAGAACAAGAAACAATAGGTTAGCCAAGAATAACGAGTCAGTGACAGGGAAGTGAAACCATGAGCCGGATCATAATTTTGGTTCCGTTTAATCCAAACCAGTTAATATCGGGTATTATTGCAGGTAATTTTTTAAATTTATAAAATAGATCTTATTTAGCAATCAGCTGTTAACTGATAGTTGATTTAATCAGCGGATTATATTAGCTGTTTGTCATTTGATGTTTAGTAAATTAGCTCTTTAATATTAGTTGTTTCTATGTAAAATGACTTATAAGGACATGATTTAAAAAAATATAAGAGTATAAATATTATATATCTTAGTATTTCATTGAATATTCTTATAAAAATATTCTACAAAAATTAAGTTTATAACTCTAATAAAAAATATAGAACATATAATAATAATAATAATAACAATAATAACAATAATCATAATGATTATAATGATACATCCAAATATAAAATATAACAATATAATAAAATTAATTTAATAGTCCATTGTTATATTGTATATTTTTAAACTTGTCTTCAAAAATCA
>JAOQMQ010000009.1:21515179-21535885 GCA_027563845.1 Erythroxylum subrotundum | reverse complement strand
TATATAAATTTCAAATAAATTTTGATTTAATAATTAAAAATATATATAATAAATATTAGTTTATAAATAATAATTTTAAATTATTTATTTTAAAAAATAAAATATTTTTATTAATATTTTATTAATAAATATTATATAAAATATTAAAATAAATTTAAATAAAAATAATTTAGGCTTAAGAAAGAATGAGCCCACAATTTGATATTGGGCCTAAGCAAACAGAGAAGAATATGGGCTTCCACTAAAATGGGCTTCGATCCTTATCCTTTTGAAAAATAAGTAAAACAAAAATCCTTAAACACACTTGTCTTAATCTCGTTGGTGGTTCTGACAAATCAACGAACAAGGAGTATTATAATGCAGCCATCTCTATCTGCACTCACCTTTATAACCACACACGAAGACGAAAATGCGTTTTGTGAGCTCATTTTCAAGCGATTGCATAAAAGATGATTGCAGACAATAAGTAGTCACCTGGACCAAGTAACTAAAAGTCTAAAACTCCCAAACTCAAAGCGCAACCATATCCTACGAACACAGTCTAGAAGAGGAACACAGAGACAAGAGTGCGAGGGCGAGTGCAAGTTTTATGTGTGTTTTCTCCCTCTCTCTTTCTTTCTATCTATCGATAATCCCCAATCCAAAATTTCAGATCGAGAAACCCTAAATTCTCGATCCAGGCCTTGTAAATTTATCGCAGTTTCTTAGATCTAGGGACCTGAGGTGACATGGCCTGTATAAAGTCGGTTAATAGATCGGCGCAAGTGGCGCTTGCGCCGGACACGCCTTACATGGCGGCCGGAACGATGGCGAATGTGGTGGATCCGTCGTTCAGCTCCTCCGCGAGTCTTGAGATCTTCAAGCTTGATTTTCAATCTGAAGATCGTGATCTGCCTTTGCTGGGAGAGTATCAGAGTTCCGAGAAATTTAACCGTATTGCTTGGAGCAGAAAAGGACCGGAGTCTGATACGTATGGTCTCGGGTTGATTGCCGGTGGACTTGCTGATGGCAGTATTGATATCTGGAACCCTTTGGCCTTGATCCGGTGATTAGTTCATTCGCAATGAAGCTTTATACGAATTTGGTTGCTCGAGTTTCACTAATTTGAGCTGAATTCGGCGAATTGTGTGTTAGGACTGTGAATGCTCGTTGAAAATTGGTCGAATTTCATTTAGTTTATTAGCATTGAACGACAAATTTGTTGTGTGAGTTTGAAGACGTGTCATTGATATTGCAGTGAAATATAGAGCTTGTGATTCGCAGTTTACTCAAGTCCCAATTGAACTTTATTTTGATTACTAATGTAGTTCACTGAAAGAAAATATAGAATTTGTCCGTTGTGCTGTTATTGGGTCTTTAATTGATCACTTCTATTAATCATAGTTTGTTTGTGATGTTTTCTTTCAGTCTATTGTTCAATTTTCAATTTTTCGACAATAGCGTCGAGGCTACTGTTCGGTTGTATAGAAATGAAAAGAAATGTTGATCACTTCTATTAGACCATAGTTGGTTTATGACGTTTCTTTTCAGTTTACTTTTTCATTTTCAATTCCATACAGTCTGGTTGCATAGAAATGAAAAGAAATGTTCCACAGAAATATGGAACAAATTTGACCAGAAGGAAGTCTTAAAAAATTAGCGTTAACTTGTGTTCTGTGGTGTTTCAAGTAGTGATTGGACGTGTAGTGTGGCTTCTAAATACAGGTTGTTAGTAGATAATTTTGCTCTTCAAATGAATAACATTTTACAAATAATAGAATACCGAATTCATAGTCACTTTATTTTGTGATATCATTCTTGTATTTACTTTTTTCCCATAATGAAACTTTAGTAACATCTAGTTTCACTTTTGCTAGTCCTGAGGCAACTGAAGATGCTCGTGTTGTACATCTCTCAAACCATAAGGGACCTGTAAGTTTCTTTTCTTTTGCAACACTTGCATCATGTGTGATTTGCTTTCTTTTTACCTACATAAATGAGGATTTTGTGGCAGGCTTACATCTCTTTTCTCAATTTCAGGTTCGTGGTCTTGAGTTTAATGCTATCACGCCTAACTTACTGGCTTCAGGTGCAGATGATGGTGAAATCTTAATCTGGGATTTATCTGCACCCAAAACACCTTCACATTTCCCACCCCTTAAGGTGTGTAGAGGGCTGATTGATTAGTAAAAAGTTATTTTGTGTGTGATCATCTTTCGGGGGCCATGTGACTAGTGTCTAGTTTCTGCTGGTAACTGAAACAGCTGAACAGGGTAACTCATTGCCATATCAAACTATTTGATACTCTAGATTGATATCTTATTTTATCCCTAGTTGATGAAAGATATGTTCTCTTGGTGTGTCCATGAGGAGGGGATACCTTCCCATGTTGGCTTTATGCTGTTACTATCCTTTACGTCTCTATTGGTGGCAATGAGTAGTAACATTGAAAATGACTCTCCTACCTTTACAGTGATTGTAAATTAGTCCCCTGATTGGTGTGATGAAGGATACTGTTAGTTAAATAGCCTTTGTTTCATTTTCTTGCTTTTGCAAGGTCTAACTTGTACCACGGTCATTTTACTGTTCTCATTGATGCTTGGAAAGTGCACGTTATAGGTCCTTTATTTGTTCACCATTTCCAGTCATTGAATGCTGTGTGATCTTTTATGTAGGGTAGTGGTTCTGCTACCCAACGTGAGATTACATATATTTCTTGGAATAGCAAGGTTCAACATATATTAGCATCAACCTCCCAAAATGGGATAACTGGTGAGGAAGCATAATGGATAGAATTCCAGTTATTATACATTTTTTTCTATATATACTGAATATTTTGTGGGTTTCTAGCGGTTTGGGACCTTAAGAAGCAGAAGCCAGTAATATCGTAAGTTACTTCCTTTTTACCTGGTTTTTGATTGTTTTATCCAAGGATCTGGTCGTTTCTGCATGATAGTGCCATGTTTTTCCTTCAACTGGAAGCTGATTCTACATCTATTATTAACAGCGTTGAAGATTCAATCAGAAGGCGGTGCTCTGTTTTGCAGTGGCACCCTGATATTGCCACTCAGCTTGTTATTGCCTCCGATGAAGATGGTTCTCCTGCTCTGAGGGTAATAATTTTGCTTTTATTTGCTTTCCCCCGATATATTGATAATTAGAAATTTGTAATTCAATTCTTTTCCTGGCAGCTTTGGGACATGCGTAATGCAATGACCCCTGTAAAAGAGTTTGTGGGGCACACCAAAGGTATGAAACGATCTGGTTTTCTATTGAAATATCTGGAGCTGTAGGATAATATCATATAAAAAATTCTTTTATCAAATTGTTCGTTGGTAGTTCATTTCTTACGTGTGTGCTACAAATTGAATAACTACTACTGGCAATTATGACACACATGGTAGAAGTTGTATCTCTCAAATCCTGCACTTCTTACAAACGTTACATGAATGCTGAAAATTATCTTTTGCTTTTTCCTTTGCTGATGTTTTGCATCAGGTGTTATTGCAATGTCATGGTGTCCCATTGACAGCTCCTATTTGCTTACATGTGCTAAAGATAATCGAACTTTTTGTTGGGACACTGTAACTGGAGAGGTAAGCAATATCTCAGTGGTTGCACTTCAGCTTTTGAGAACACGTAATTTTTGGGTTGAATTTTTTCTGTTGAAATTTCCCTTTCTCTTCTATTCATGAAGGTGGCCAAGCATCCTTAAAGTTTTATATTGTTGCATAGATTGTACGTGAATTGCCTGGTGGCTCGAACTGGACCTTTGATGTACATTGGTATCCAAAGATACCTGGAGTTATATCAACATCTTCTTATGATGGGAAGATTGGCATATACAACATTGAGGTGTGCATTTGTTAGTTAATGATGCAAAACTAGAGAGAGAGAAAGAGCGACAGTCAATAGCTAATGGAGCTTTTTGGAAAACATGGACTTCTTTCACCTCTGAAATGAATTTGAGAAGAAAACTTCTGTGAATGTGCTTTTACATATTTGTAATACTGAAAGGCCTTTCTCGAATCTTACCTCACAGGGTTGCAGCCGATATGGTGCTGGTGGTAGTGATTATGGAGCAGGTAATGTGGCTTATTCTAGTGATCCTATCAAGTTTTAACTATAGATCAAGCTTCATATCATTTGTTGCTTTTTGGTTTCTATTTTTCATAGTTTGTCTTCACTTAATTCTTTGTTCTTTTAATGCAGCAACACTAAGAGCTCCTAAATGGTACAAACGTCCCGCTGGAGTATCTTTTGGCTTTGGAGGTAAGCTTGTGTCGTTTCATCCTAGGTCATCTGCTGCGGGTGCTCCAGCTGGTGCTTCAGAGGTATGCTTGTTTAGATTTCTCCAATTTTCCTTATTTGGAAATGTTACCATAAGTTTTAACATGCCCTGATTATTCTTTCAGGTTTATTTGCATAGCATGGTCACAGAAGAGTCTTTGGTGAGTAGGTCATCTGAGTTTAAAGATGCAATACAAAATGGGGAGAAGTCTTCTCTGAAGGCTTTGTGCAATAGGAAGTCTCAGGAGTCAGAGTATGTGATCTGTATGAGAATCTTACTTATGTTTATTCCTTGACTTGCAGTGGTATCTTCAGAAATATTGATGTATGATTTTTCTTATGCATTGAATGATCTTAGCAGATCAGAGGATGATAGAGAAACTTGGGGTTTTCTCAAGGTTCTATTTGAAGAAGATGGGACAGCAAGGACAAAATTGCTTTCCCACCTTGGTTTTAGTTTACCTGCTGAAGAAAAAGAAGCTGTACAGAACGATCTCTCACAGGACATAGGTGATGTCCGGCTTGATGATACGGTAGCTGATAAAGTCGGCTATGAAAAAATTAAGGAGGCGAGTGTTTTCTCCGCCGATGATGGGGAAGACTTCTTTAATAATCTCTCAAGCCCCAAGGCTGATACACCTGTGAAAACTTCCATTGGTAGCTCTGGCCTTGGAGCTCCAGTTCCTACTTTGGAGGAAAACAGGCAAGAAGAAGGATTCGAAGAGAGTGTGGATCCTTCATTTGATGATTCTATTCAGCGGGCTTTGGTTGTGGGAGATTACAAAGGGGCTGTTGCACAGTGTTTGTCTGCAAATAAAATAGCTGATGCTTTAGTTATTGCTCATGTTGGTGGTTCTACATTGTGGGAGAGGACACGTGATCAATATCTTAAGATGAGTCGTTCACCATACTTGAAGGTAGCTCCATCACTATCTTTTCAAAATAATTTTACTATCATTGGTTATCCATGTAAGTGAAACTATGCATCGTTCACCATACTTGAAGGTCCATCACTATCTTTTGAAAATAATTTTAATGCCATTGGTTATCTATGTCTAAGTGAAACTATGCAACATAATAGATGGCTTTAAATTCTTCGAATTCCATTTCAGGTTGTTTCTGCAATGGTGAACAATGATCTCATCAGTCTGGTAAACAACAGGCCACTTAAATACTGGAAAGAAACACTTGCACTCTTGTGTACTGTAAGTACTTTAGCTCTGAAATTAGCGGAGATATTATATATATCAGCCTGTAAAGATCAGTTGCATTCTTAGTGATTTGTACATTCTAACATGAATTAGGCCTGCAGTTTAATGTTGCACTTTATGCAACTACTCTGGGAGGGTAGTTGATGTACAAATTCTTATTGTGTAACTATGTACCTTTTCTTTTTTTTTTTTTGCTGTCTGTAATTTTGTTTTGTTCCTGATGAATAATCAGTTTGCACAAAGTGAGGACTGGAGTTTTTTATGCGATTCCCTTGCTTCAAAATTGATGGCTGCTGGCAACACTTTGGCAGCTACTTTATGTTATATTTGTGCGGGAAACATTGATAAAACAGTTGAAATTTGGTCAAGGGGTCTGAAGGTTGAGAATGAGGATAAATCATACCTTGACCTTCTCCAGGTAACATATCCCATTTTTTTGAGGTCTAACTTTATGCTTGTTTATCGGACATACACTTACTAACAATTTCAAAATAATAATGACTAAGCAAGCTTAATTTTATTAGGATCTAATGGAGAAGACTATTGTTCTTGCTCTGGCTAATGGTCAGAAACATTTTAGCGCATCTTTCTTCAAGCTTGTTGAGAAATATGCTGAGATTTTAGCCAGTCAGGGACTTTTATCAACTGCAATGGAGTATTTGAAACTTTTGGGATCTGATGAAATGTCTCCTGAACTGATAATCTTAAGAGATCGTATTGCCCTTTCCCTAGAACCTGGTATGCGTTCAGAAAAATTCTTAAGTGACATAGTAAATGTGCTGCTTCATGATTGGTTCTTGATCTACTGCTGATTCACTTTGTATCCCTTCTTGTGTTCCTGCTATCTGCTCTCGATCCCTTAATCTTGTATATTTTGGAATCAGCTCTTAAACAGTTCTTACAGGTTGCTTGGCCATTTGATTATGTGTTGTTATTTTCAGAACGCTCCTATGAAATGTATCAATTGGGGACAATCCTTCATTATTGTAGATCAGTATGTTTAATTTGTAACGTTTGTACATCAGATTTTACAGGGCAGTAGATTTTGTAAAATAGATATGGCTTTTCTGGAACTTTTATGATGTTGCCTTCAAAAAGAGTAACAATTGAAGATTCTGATTGATCTGACATGCAGAGAAAGAAGTCAAAACTTCAGCCTTTGATCACACCCAACAGCAAGGTGGATTAATGTATGCTACTGATCAATCCAGTTTTGGTGGGGTTGATCCCTTGCAGAATTATTATCAGGTGGTTCTTTAATTGGTTGTAATGACTGCTTGAGCTGAATGTGTTTTTCTTCTAGCTTTAACTTACGTTTTTCTATCACTTCTTAATCTCTAATGCTTAGGATACAGCACCTTCACAAGTGCATCAAAATGTTCCTGGTAGTCCGTATGGTGAAAATTATCAACCACCTTCTGCTACTACCTATGCGAGAGGATATGTAGCTCCTACCCCATATCAACCTAGCCCTCAGCCTACAGCATATCAGCCTACTCCACAGCCCAATTTTTTTATTCCATCTCAGACACCTCAGGCTCCTCAGGTGCCTTTTTTATTAGGCTTCTTTTGGTGTATGTTGTAGTTAATAATCTTCTGCATTGTAGCATTTCCTTTCATTATATTTTCTAATGTGACTTTGCTATAGAGCCATATAGAATGCACTATAATGAGTTCAAAGGAATTAAATTTAGTTTTGTTTGTATGTCTAGAAGCCACAACTCATGTTTAACTTGTGTGGTCAAGATGTGTAAATGTTAACATTTTCAATCTCCTCCTTGTAATTGATATTTGTTCCAAGTGTCCATCAGAAAATAAATTTAAAATGATTGGTGACTGATTTGACATTTTTCACCAGATTTTTGTTTGGATGCACTTGATTAAGAGCTCATTTCATTTACTATTGTGTACTAAACGGTTTCTTTCCCTTTTTTCCTTCATTTTCTAAGACAAATTTTGCACCACCCCCGGCAGTCCCTCAGCCCTTTGTTCCTTCAAATGTTCCAATTCTGAAGAATGCAGAGCAGTACCAGCAACCCACATTGGGTTCTCAGTTATATCCGGTCTGTATAGCTATCTTCGATTTTAAAGTGGTGTTGTGAAAAAGGTTTTCATGATGAAGTAGCTAGAGTAATCCTTTATTTGGTTCAGGGGTCTGCTAATCCAGGTTATCACCCTGCACAGCCTCCAGCACAAGGCCCAGTTCCCGCTCAAGCAGGTACAATTCCCAGCCATAAAATGCCACAGGTTGTGGCTCGAGCTAGTGCATCCATGGGATTCAGGCCTATGACAAATTCAGGTGTTGTACAAAGACCTGGTATCAATTCAATGCAGCCACCCAGTCCTACTCAGTCGACAGCTGTGCAACCAGCTGTCACACAGCCTGCTCCTCCCCCAACAGTGCATACAGTTGACACATCAAGCGTACCTGGTATTTACTGATTCTTTAGCTGATTAAATTCACTTATCTTGTTTTCTCTGAAATCTCCACGTTCACTTTGATGCTACTGCCTGTTCTTTAAAGGAGGTTAGTTTTCAGGCTCAGTGCCGAAACTTGCCATTAATTGATCAAATATTTGCACCATACCATGGATGTGTTATGTTTGCATTGGGCGTATAATTGTTCGTCTCACTCAACAACTTTCAAGTGTGCTGCTTGCTGATGAACTTTGCTTTGATTTGCCTGGTTTCTTTCAGCTCATCATAGGCCTGTAATTGCTACATTGACAAGACTTTTTAACGATACGTCAGATGCTTTGGGAGGTCCACGTGCAAATCCGGCTAGAAAGCGAGAAATAGAGGACAATTCAAAGAAAATAGGTGCCTTGTTTGTCAAACTTAATAGCGGGGATATTTCCAAAAATGCTTCCGATAAGCTCATTCAACTTTGCCAAGCATTAGACAAAAACGATTTTGGGACAGCCCTGCAAATTCAGGTATGTGTTCTGTAAGTTAATAGTCATTTATATCTATATCGGTTCATTAAAATTAACCTAAAGTAAACGAGCCCCTTATTTTGGATAACCTTCATGTGGATTAGGTACTCCTTACCACAAGTGAATGGGATGAGTGCAACTTTTGGCTTGCAACCCTTAAAAGGATGATCAAAACCAGACAGAGCATCAGTGCAAGATCAAGTTAAGAACGAAAACTTCCTTAGAGAATTTGCTGGCTAGATTTCAGGATTTGAATGAAATTACCAATTGGTTTTAATTTTGATACTTTTGTAGTATTGAGAGATAGGGGTTTTGTTCAATATTTTATACCTTCATTTTTGGTGTGCAAGTTACCAAGGCATTAGCAATCACCTTTGGTACTTTTACAGCTTTCTGGTTATACCCATTCATTCTTTTCGGTCGTTATGTTTAATGCCCAAAACCGAATAACTTATTCTCCCTAGCAAACAATTGATAGCTGCCTGCATATGTTTTGAGTTTGTCATTACTAAACCTGAGTTATAAATGGTCAGGATTACAACTTCTCACAGGTTTAAGGGTTTCATTCTTCTCTTTTGGTGCTCAAATAGTGTGTTTTCAGAGACCCCACTCGACCTACAGAGGTCTAAGTTGTGAAATTAACTTTCTTACTAGCCTTTCATTATAAGAAATTTTTTTTTTTTTTTTGGTTCGAAATTAACTTTCTTACTAGCCTTTCATTATAAGAAGTTGAACGTTTGAAGTTTTGCACTTCGCCTTAACTTTGAAGAGGATGATTGGTCAAGAATAATAATTTCATATTAGATAAGCGTTAAAGATAAATTATTTTAAATTAATTAATTTTATTTTAATCTTTTAAATGATATTTATTAATAAATTATCAATAAATTTATTTTATTTTATTAAAAATTAATTCTATTTATAAATTAATATTTATTCTAAATATACCTTAATTGTTTAATCAAATTTTATTTGAAATTTATACATCTTGAAAATATTTTAAATTTAATTAGAACACAAAATTAAATGACAATAAATTATTTATAATTTTAATTAATAATTAATTAAATATATTAAATTAAATTAAATTATTCATAATTTTTACTAATAATTATTATATATTTAGTTGATTATAAATCATATTGTAAAAAACATAAACAAAAAATAAAAATAGCATTTTATGGTTTTCCTAAATATTGAAAATTATAAGAAACTAAAACTAAAAAGAGAAATTAAAATTTTAAATTGATAAATAAAAATAAAAATCCTTTTAACTATTTTAAAAGTTTTTTTATTTTTCCCCCACACTGCCATGAAATGTAACTTTCATTGTATGGCTTTTTCGTTTTGTTACTTTGGATTATTATTCCCCGTATCATCTCCGAAGAGATAAGCACAGCATAGTCGAGAAAAGGGACGTGGCCATAAAGTCATTGCCCCAGACCCAGCCAAAGTAGACCTACTGGACCCCACCTCGGCAGGAGAGGCACGTAAGATGGAGCAAACCTTCCACCGGTTGAATCAAGCTCAATACAGATGCGCCGACTGACTAGTTAATTATGTCAGTCATTTTGCTGTCTGCGTTACGTATTTCACTTATTCACCAATTGAGTGTCACCTTATCTTGTTAGAGGATTTGTCGAGAATTTGTTTCCTTAGATTAGCTGTGTAATTTTCCTATGCGTCTTCCTTTTTATTAAAAAAAAAAAAAGTAAAGACACAGAATATGCTCTTTGGAAAATCATTGCCCTTCATTATTGTTATCTTAAATTTCGTTCACACGTTAATACGAGTTTTACATAAATATGTAGTTAAAATTAAATGGAACAAGATTGGAATAGCACGCTCCCAACGTCCAACCCCTCGATATGCACAAAAAAATAAAGACTGAATTTCAAAGATTAAGAAAAAAACGTCTGAACTGTAAAGTATGTATCTATTCAGCTGGCTGGCTGCCATAAGCTACATGACAACCTTTTCCTTCTTCTTTGGGGTCTGGACAACACAAAAATTCAACTTGCCAGCTATGGATCAAAGAAAAATTTATACTCAAACTTGTATAATTTCTTCCGGTTTTAGGTATAAAGTAATCGTAAAAGTCCCGCTAAAATGCAGAATCCCGCTGAAATAGAGAGTTTAAGATGTGGAAAGCAAAAGAAAAAGTAAACATAAGAAGGTAGAAAATTATGAATTGGATCAATGTTCAACACAAGAACCTCAAAAGAAGATAAATCTTTTTTCTTTTCAGTTTGACCACTTCTCTTCACTCTCTTGAAGAACTAAATGTAAATAACTTTCTGGAAAGAGCTGGAGAAGGAAGTCACTTTGGACATGCTCTGTTTTTCTGCTTCAAATCAAATGTACATTAAGCATGTCTGGTCACAAAGTGCCCAGATGAAAGTGATCATGCTTTGTAAAGAATAACCATTGGTATCTCAAGAGTTTGGTTTTACATTCCGGTCCGTGCATTTCCCGTAAATTGTCGTAATCGCCCACAATCACAATATAACTCGCAATCCGTAATTTAAAACCTTGCTCAACAGGATGCCTGGAGATGAAGAGAATCTTAAAGATGGAAAGGACAGAACTTGTTTGATCCAAATTAATCCATAGTAGAATTGATGGGAACTTTTCAATACAGTTCTGCCGAAATTAGGTTGGCAAGTAGCAGGCTAGTAATTTCAAGCATTAGACAACGCAAGATCAGAACATAGCATCAGACAAGGAACTCCAAGATTTTGAACTGGTTTTTGTTTTTAGTGACAGTGCCATTCACAATCTTTATGCATAATATGGTTAGAAAGTTGTCAATTATATGGAGCAGCAAAAACAAAAGATATCTTCAGTAGAGAAACAGATGAAAATTTTGAACTTCCTCTATCTAATGCTCCTTCTCGAACTAATAATCTTTTACGATTCACTATTCCGAAAGGACTATTCACAAAATTGTTGTCATTCCAATTCAAAAGATGAGTTCAACTGTCATATTATGCAACACATTGAAGCAGTCTACTGTTCTTTATGAAGTTGACTGGAATCTGGAGCAGAAGATGCAGCACAGAAACAGAAGGACATTCGTAATAAAATAACGAATTCGTGCTTATAACATCAGCTTTGCATAAAAATGATATAACCAATGCGATTTAATGAGAGTCATTGGAAGGAACATGAACAATGAACTAAAACTCTGCACACACTTTGAAATACATTTGCTTGGGCACTGAGTAAGTGCCAAATCAATTTAAAACCAACAAGACTAAAAATAAATCTAAAGGAATGTGATTCACAAGCAATGGAAGCTTACAAGCCTGAGCTAGGCTCCTTTGCTAAGTTGGTTCAAAACCAAATTCCTTGTAACGTGCTGAGGTTCATCACATCCTTGAGCACTAAAACTAGAAGGAGCCACTCTCTCATCTCTTTTTGAAAACCAGTCTGAACCATCCCCAATTGATTTGTTTCTTTCCAGTCGAAAGCGAGCTTTTTCACTTCCATGAGGCCTGGATTGAGCTCTTCTTCTGGGGCCATATTTAGCAACACCAAGTCTGAAGCTAGAAATCCGATTTACAGATTCAGAATTAGAACCAACTACACCACCTTCACCCAAAACTTCAGACTCTCCATCAGTACCAGCCATGAGTTCCATCAAATTGCTCCGAAAACCCAAATCGGAGAAGACTCTGCGTGAATCCCTTATTGATTGCTCGCCGAGTTTATAGTCCACGCCATCCCAATTCTCATCTCCAGCACGCGATGGAGTACTCCTCATTTCTACCGGACGTCCCATAGTCTCCACCATCATACATGGATTGTTGAAACCATTCCATGAATGGAGAGGGACCGATTTACTAAGGGCAGTTAACCAACGAACTACCTCCTTCATTGCTGGTCTCCTCTCTCTGCAAGACCTCACGCATTTGGCAGCAATCAATGCCAACTGCTTCTTGACCATAGGATCTTTAAGGGGGGCAATTCTAGGATCGTATATGGCTCCAAGCTTTCCCTTCTTCACCAGTGGAATTGCCCAATCAACGATTGAAGGAGGTGAATGACCAACATCAATAGCTTTCCTTCCACTAATAATCTCCAACAACAAAATTCCAAAACTAAATACATCAGTTTTAGTACTCAAATTATCAGGTGTAACATAACAAGGATCAAGATACCCCATAGTACCAGCAGGTGGGGTTGACTTAAGTCTATAATCATCATCTACACCACACCTAAGGGCCAAACCGAAGTCACCTAATCTTGCATTGTAATTCCTATCTATCAAAACATTCGCAGACTTAATATCTCGGTGAATTATAGGAGGGTTTTGCGAGTGCAAGGTGTCAATAGCCTTAGCAATCTGCAAAGCCAACCTTATCCTCCGACCCCAACTGGGAGTTCTTGAATTAGAGTGAAGAATGTCGTAAAGAGTACCGTTGCTCATGAACTCAACGACAAGTAATCTATCTTTAGTATCGCTTGCGAATCCTACCAAGTTTACCAATCCTGGGCTGCGAACCTTTGACAAGATCTCAATCTCGTTATCCACTTCTTGACCGATTTCAAGAGCCCTGGAAGGTTTCTTGATGGCAACATGACGACCCCTAATAACGCCCTTGTAGACGCATCCATGGCTACCCTTTCCAAGGAGTTTCTGGTCAGAGAAACCATTGGTAGCAGCTTCAAGATCACTGTAGTGAAACTGCTGGATCTTAACGGCCTGATCCTCCTTCTTTCTGCTGACACCAGAAGACCAGGTTGTTCGAGAGGAAGCAGGGTTGGAGACAGCAATTGCTGATTCAGCTTTGCAAGAAAGATAACCCATCAAGATTATTCCTTTCTTGGCCAAGATCGGTTCTTATGGAAAAACAAAAAATGGGTATTACAAAACAACTCCAAAGATTCTAGTTTCTACATGAAAGATCCAAACTTTGGGTATTATTTAAAGAGAGACTTTGACTTTAGTTTTTTTATCTCTGGTTCTTGTGGTAGCTGTTGGAATGAAAATGGATTACATTCCAGGGAAGTGAGAATTTCTAAGTAGAGCCCACCAACTTGGAATCCCTATGCCCTTTTGTCATTATTTTGTGCCACAAAATACGCCTTTTATGATGATTTTAAGAAAAATAAATCTCGAGTTTGTTGAATTACTCGTCTGTTAAAACTCCGCCGATTCATTGCCATTCATAGTAATGATCCCCTTTGGTTGAGGTGGTGGAATTCTACTTTTATGTTCAAGGCAGCCCATTTGTGAGGATTGTGGACCTAAACATCAACAGACCACCGAACCCTACCACACTCGAAAGGTCTTTCTCAACTTCCCTATTTAGAACTAACCTTAACGTCCATCTGGTGAGAGGTAGAAGAAGATACAAACTTAAATGAATAATTATGAACTTTAAAATTTATATTATCTTTTTTTCTTAAATTATAGAGTCCAGTTAATTATATAATAAATTATATATTTAAGATATATTATTCAAATCAATAACAACAACGCTCCGTATAAATCCCGATGAAAAGCGGAGTTTGGAAAAGTTCAATAATACGCAGTCTTACCCTTAATTAGTAAAGAGAATGTTTCCAAATAACCCACATGAATACATGAAAATACAAATAATAATAAATAATAAATAAAAGGAAATATAATAAAAATTAAAATAAATATAATAATAACAGAAATACTAATAATAATTATTATTATTATATATCTAATCAATAATTTAAATTATATTTTTAAGAATTGAAAGAAGTGGAGTAATTCAAACATATACAAGCTTTATTTTGTATTATAATTTAAATGAATAATTATAAAATTTAAAATTTTATATTATCTTTTTTCTTTCTTAAATTATGGAATTAAATTAATTATATTATATATTATATATTTTAAGTAAATTATTTAATAAATCAATAATTTAAATTCTATTTTAAAGATCTGTATTAGAGGCTGAATGACTAATTACAAACTTAAAAAATCAATATTATCTACATAGCTTTCCTTCAAAATTTCAATTCATCACTATAATAAGATGTAAACTTAGATGAAGAGAAGAAGGGATCTCAATGAGTCTACAGGTCGGAGCTGGACGATCATGACCCAGCTCATCCTTATTTTTAAAAAATTTATAATGACATTGTTTTTGTTGTTTCGGTTGGGTCACGGGTCGGCCTGAACTCAGCCCGTGACCCAATCGAGCCAAACTATTTTAACTCATAGCTCACTCGTGGTTTAGTAAATCATAGCTGGCCGATTGTGACCTAGCCCAACTCATCCTTATTTTTTAACAAAATTTATAAAATGATGTTATTTTTGTTATTTCGATTGGATCACAGATAGTCCCAAACTTAACCCGTAATCCGATCGAACCAAATTATTTTAACCTCTGTGATTCAATCAACTCAGACCAAAATTGTCATCAAGAAAAACTTAATATGTAATGATTAGAAAAATCAAATGATGTTGAATTGTTCATTATTATTTATTAATTGCCCTGTCTTTGTTAAGTCATCAATATCAAAGAACACGTCACACCCAACTGTTCCCAAGTTGACCCGACCCATTTTATCTTACCAAACATATAAATGTATTACACGTTCCCATCTATCACGCAAATTTGTACAGTAAAAAATGAATTTAAAAAAGTAAGTCAAATTATTCCTTTTAGAACTTATTGAAAAAAAATCATGCGTTGATCCTACTGAGAATCTCAATGCTACCCATTACCATACTATAATTAGGTACGGTAATATAACAAAAACAACAACAATAAAAATAACAATATTTGATAAAAATCTCGTTGAAACACGAAATTTAGAAAAGTCTAATAATACGCAATCTTATTCTTAATTTATAAAAAAGTTAATTTTAAGTGAGCTATAATTAGGCACAGCAACAACGTTAGGTCCAAGTTAAAATTAATATAAAATTGAGCATATTTGATTTTGACTTGGATTTGAATTTGAAAAATTAACTAGGACAATTTAAACAATTCAAATTAATTATAACAGATCGACGTGATATCATTATAACTCAGAATTAACTTAATGCTGGAGTGAATATTAAAAATAAAAATATTTAAGTAGTAGTGTTTATTATATTACAATTGTGTTTAATATGCATTCAAAATATAATAGACTCAAAATTTAAAAAAAAAAAACAGAGTTTATAAGAGTTTTGTCACAATTATGAAATATATGATTAAAATACATATAACTTTTACTCAGTCAAACAACTTGTTTGGTTATTTTGATACGGCATGCCGTTCCAATGCATCGAGTACATTGCATATGGACTAAGCGCCAAGTCAAAAGAGCAAACTCGTCGAATTTGGCCGCAGAGCACGGCAAGCCAATCACTACCGTCAAATGTGGAACTACAGAACTTTCCTCAACCGTTAGATCGGAGTACAATCATCTGATCAATAGCGCCATCACCTTTTGTTTAACGTTAGCAAAAAACGCGCCAATCGCGGCGTACTCTTCAAACGCTCTGGCATCCAGTTTCGACTCCACGAACTTGGGGAAAAACAACCAAAAACCGGTAATCATAACGAACCCAACTGTTAACCCCCGGGAAGCCCATTCGGGCAACTGTCGCCGGCCTTTCAACGCCTTCTTCAACCCGATCTCGAAGGTCAAACAGATGCCGTGTAGAAGAAAGAACCACGTGACTTCCCACGTGGGACCCACGCCCACTAGGTGAAAGAATATGACCTCGTGCATGACCGCCGACACGACGAACGTACTAAAAGTCGCCGGTAACGGGGCCCATTTCCGGCCAAACAAACGAGAACTGAAGTGGAGGGTCGGTTCGTACACGGTTGGTCGCAAAATATTGGTGACCACCAAGTTCCATCTCTTGCCCCAGAAGTCCTGCAACGAGGTGGCTAGGTAGGGTTCGTTGAACTGTGGTTCGAGTTCTAGGCCGAGCACGGTTCGAGCTAGGGTTGCACCAACGACGAGGATGATCTCGAGAACGAAGTAGATGTGAAAAGCGTACAGGACCAATAAGAGGTTTGGATGAAAATGGTGAGTGTAATCACGTACTCGTAACAAGATTGCCAAAAGCAGGATCTTCACTGTATAATTCAGAGGTCCTTCCTTCGATTTTCTCTGAGGTTGTCGCTCTTCTGATCTGGGGTCTTGTTGGATTTTGATGGGTAAGCAAGAAAGAGCGATGAAAAGTGGAAGAGAGATGGATTGATCTGAAGGAGATAGAGGACCTTTATCGAAAGCGAAGAGGAGGAGTTTGAAGTTGGCAAGCCAAGCAATGAAGAAGGAGGTGACACCTCCAAGATGTACGGAGGAGATATAAAGAGGTAAGTACAAGAAGAGACAGATTACTGGGAGGACAAGAAGGAGTCGTCTTGTTCCTTTACGAACCTTGTTCTTGATCAAATAACAATAACACAGAGACACAAACACCCAAAGCCATACCATAAAGAATCTGAAGATCTCCCCCTCCATGTTCATCTATGAATTCTGATCCAATCTTCTGGTATGAATATGGTTAAGTAGGGTTTTAGGTTTCAAACCCTTATAAGAACAACAAGTGATGACTTAACAAAGACAAGGTACGATGGAGAAAATAAGGTTACAGTTGCACTCTGTCGTCAACGTGGAAAGATTTGTTTAAGCTAGCGAGGAAAGTGGATTAGATTTGATTAATGATAATGGATAATACATTAATGAAACAATTTGGAAACAGATTAAGTGTGAAAGAAGCAGTTAACAGTAATTAATTCAGTTGTGTTTCCGTATAAATCTCTGTGGCCTTAATTTTCTTTGTCCACTTCAACCGGTTTCAACATAGATTAAGTTGACGGTCGAAGAAATTAAGGTATTCGACGTGCATAAACCGGCTTCTTCATAGACTTGGAATTCCTTAAAATGTTTTGATATATGGTATTGTTTTTACCTTGCTAGCAATGAGTTGGTTCGGACTTGACTTGGAATTTCTTTGGTAAACCGAACCGGTATTTGAAAGGTATACGACGTGCATAAACCGGCTTCTTCGTAGACTTGGAATTCCTTAAAATGTTTTGATATATGGTATTGTTTTTCCCTTGTTAGCAATGAGTTGGTTCGGACTTGACTTGGAATTTCTTTGGTAAACCGAACCGGTATTTGAAAGGTGGAATTGTCATTTTTCGCTATTTTAAAATTTAACGTATCATTTGGGAAGACATGATATAGGATAACAGATAGATTAAAGCCAAATAAAACAAATATGAGAAGCTGGGAAATATCATTCGGGCCTTATTAAGCTTTACACTCGCTTCTTCTGAGGATCTTGTGTGTCATAAAGCTTATGACAATCTGGAACTGCATTTAAAACAATTTCCGATGCTTGATATAGGAAAAAAGTGAAGGTACTGTTAAGATTATTGTTACAGAGTGAGAGCTGAGAGTTGTGAAAAGAGAAGAGATTCCTAAGCAAAAAGATGAGAGTTACGTTGTGTGCTCGTGGAGAGTGGCCTTGTTGTCTCGTCCATCATATATACCTGGAACAATCCCGATAGTTACAAGTATATTTCTCAAGTTATTTCACAATAGTCTATCAGATACTTCAGTAGCTCCAACCTGACTTTTGTTAGTCGATTGATGGTCTTGTCCAAACGAGTTGTTTTAGCCAATTTGGTGTCGTAGTTTCTTATAGTGAAAACTTTGAATTAATTAATTTTTTTGGTTAGATTTAATTTAATAATTATTGTTGTTAAGGGCCTATCAATTTATTCATTAATCAGCCAATTTTTGTAAACTAATCAGTTTTATATAAACTAATTAATTTTCATTAAATAATATCTTTTTTAATTAAACTTTAAATTTTTTGATAAATAAGATAGTCTTCTTCAATCATTTTATAAACTCTTTAATTTTTTTATAAAAGTCTAATACTGATTGAACCTTTTAAACCTTAGACATCTTACTTTAACTTCAGTTCAAAATTTTAAAATCATAGTTTGGTCCAATGTTTGAATCACATTTTAAATGAAACGTATTACTTTACATTTTTAGTATTTTAGAATACTCCTAATAATCCTTTAAATCTTAATAAAAATAAGCTTTTATTAAATTTTAATAATTAATTTATCAACTTAGGCTTTATCACATGGTACAGGATTTCGTACCGTACCGGCCGAAAAACGATACGAAATGGAAAATATCAGTATCGGCCTCAAATACCGGTCGGTACCGACGTTTACCTGTCGGTACCAACCGAAACCAAAAATTCCGGCCAATACCGTAACTTCCGAAAATTGCAAGGATCGAGAAGGGGGTAATTAGGTTAAACTTTCGAAAATTGCAAGGACATCCCCCCCCCCCCCTTCTCGATGCTTCCACGCTGCCAACTGCTCCTCTGTCATCTCTTTTCGTCTTCTCTGATCTCTCTCTCTTGGTCTCTGACTCTCTCCCCGTGAAGTCACCATCTCCTCGCCGTTGACGTCTCCTCCTCCTTCGACCGCTGGTTCGTCCTTCCTCGCGGCTGGCGATCTCTCTCTCTCTCTCCCTTCGACGGTTCGACCTCAGCTCATTCCAGCACTCCTTCGATCCTTTCCTTCTTCCTCGCCATCTCTCTTCCTTCAACACACCACATGACCCATTGTACCTCAGACGCACCACACAACCCGACGTTAACCCGGAAAGGCGAAGACCCGATTGTTTGGGTGTATGTGATTTGAAATTTTTTTCATTTTTCATGGCATTTTGAAAATTTTTTATTCTTTGATTGTGTTGGTCGTTGGATGATGGTGGATTGGGGTTAAAAATTTGTGTCATTTGTTGTTAATATACGGTGTTGGATCCAATCGGTGGATTTGGGTAAAAAATTATATGTTGGATTTCGGTTGGAATGGGAAATGGGAATGGATATTGAAGTTGAATTTGGAAGATTTTTGTCATTTGTGAATGATGAAGTTAAACTGAAATTGGATTTGAATTTTGCCATTTTGGAAGTGGATTGGAAAATTAGAATAGTGATTTACGGTATTGAACGGTGAAAATTGGCTTGGAATGGACTATTTTGTAAATTTTAAAAATTGTAAGGACTATTTTATAAATTTAAAAAATTACTCGAAACGGTACCCGGTACTGACCGGTACCGGTACCGTTCCGTTACAGAACTTAATCCGGTACCGAGTCGGGTACAATATTCATAACTTTGCTTTATCATCACACAATTATACAATTTGGGTCCACCAAATATTGACATATATATTTTTAAAAAATTTAAACATTGATAAAAATGTAATTTACACCTCAACATACTTAAAGGTAGCAGATCTGCTGCTCCGGAATTGTTGTGCCCCGATGTGTCTTTAAGATCTTATTCATTCAACTTATTGTAATAAATGACTAGAATTTATTCAGGCACAATGTACACAACATTTCGATAACAGCAAATCTGTTCCCATAATTAAATTCCTCCCTATACTTAATCTTTACACGTTTAAAGAACATAATAATTATGTGTACTTGATAACTTAATCTATACACATTTAAAGAACAGTTGCAAACTTCCCGTTATAAAAAAGTTGAATTTATAACTTAAAATATAATATTACAAGAGACATGAACTCTCCTATAGTCGTATTGCTTTCCATTCAATCTCCAAGTTACTGCAATCCAACGACCCTTTAACTCTATCAAGTGCAGTTTGTCTATGCAATAGCAGCAAATTGGGGCACTTGACACACTGTTCTTTTGTTCCATCATTCGTCCTTTTCCGAGGCAGTTTTCTAGACCAGAATTTCCACTTCGATTCAAAAGCACAAGCTACATGTGTATGAGACAGAAAGAGCCGATTTACCACCAAGATTGAAATATCAAATTCAGGCTTTCAAATCCTAAATTTTGGTTAATTTAAAAAAATTAAAAATCCCTTTTTATTTAAAAATATAAAAATAATGTAAGTACTAATGACATATTTGGTCTCGTGGAATATATATTTTATTATCGATGCATTCCTAATAATTAGGTATTATTTGATTGGTTAGGAAAAAACCCACAAAAAAATCTGGTTGTTTTAAATTTTTCCGGTTTTCAAAATTTGTGAAAACGACAAAATGTGATTTTTATTTTCTATTTCTATTTTTTAATAATTTAATTCACTACCAACTAAATATATATTATTTAATTATTAATAAAATTCTGAATAATTTAATTTAATATTATATTTAATTAATTAAAATATGAATAATTTAGTTTTATTTAATTTTATAATAAAATTAAATGAATAAATATTAATAAATATATTTATACTTATTTTCAAAATATATACTACTTTCCGAATAAAATGT
>JAOQMQ010000009.1:21454046-21473934 GCA_027563845.1 Erythroxylum subrotundum | reverse complement strand
TCTAACCAAATCTTTTATATGGATTATAACATAAGTAAAACTAATATAAAAAATAAATATTAAAACATATAAAAAAGCCACATAATATTATATAAATCTCAAAATAAATATTTAATTTGAGTAAATAGTTAAATACATAATAAATTAGGCATTTTATTATAATAGAGAAGATGGGTTTGTAAGATAAACGTGAAGATGGATTTGTGAGTATTGTGGGAATTATATGTAAAACATAAGGGTAAAAGAGACTAAAAAATAAGCTTATTAATCAATTTGAAAAATTTACCCAAAAAAGTCATTTAACAGGATTTTTTGAGAACCTCCAAATTTGAGCTTCTTAAATGGCTGTATTTAACTGTCAAAAAAGTCATATCTATTAAAGAAGTGCTTTTTTATTTTACAACAAAATACTCATTTTTCTTAAAAAAAAGTTTTTGTAGTAGAAAAAAATACTTATTAGCCTCTCAAAGGTCTATCCAAACATGTACTAATTTATACCGCAGTTACAATAAAGTAAATAGATTAAATAAGAAATTAGAAAAGTACTATATAATCAAAATATTAAAGCTATTTATAAAATAAATGACTCCGAGGGAAAGTAAATAATTGAGAAAAACAATCCGAGCATTGGTTTACAATAACTAATAGCACGAACAACAGAAAGTTTTGCTAATGCTCGAGATCTGAAAATATTTAATAGTACGTAGTCTTATTCTTAATTGATACAGAAATTGATGCCGATACTGGTTTATAACAACCATCGACTTTACGTTTCAGTAGAAGAAAAGGTATGATTCTCGGGAAAGTAATCCTATGCAGAAACGGAAAATTTTGGCAAGTTTTGATCTTTGTCACGGAAACTTGTAAACCACAACTTGTAGACTGAGTCTGAATCTAATCAAATTTAATCGGATTCGGGATTCGAATTGAGACCACATATCTCAGACACAATTAGGTTTTGCTTCTGAGTTGGGCTTAGAGTATGCTCAATGTCATACTCTACTACTTCAAGAAGAAAGAATTTGGTGAATGGTTACAAAACTTGACGTCTCTTTTCAAAGATTGTTGAAACAGATATGTCACTCAGATAGATATTCTTAAAGAATGCCGCTGACGTTTAAGCTGAAGATAGATTAAGTTTAAATATCACATTTTCTACTTATTAATACACGTAATGGACGTCTAAATCATGCAAAACTACACACTCCAACAGTAGGAGAAATGATTAGATCTTGAAACGATGATAGGCGTAGGCTTAACAATTCTAGCTGGCTCGATCCAAAGTTAACTGAGGTAGATTTTAATTAATTCAACCTTCCCACATTTCACATTTCAGCCAGATTTTGTTGACTTATAACATATTTTGAAATCTTATATTAAAGAATTACAAAGATGACGGAATCTTATTAAATTATAAAAAGAAGACTCCTTCACTTATCTTAAGTATCCCAAAATTTGTCTGTCATAATATAAAATTTCTTCTTTCCTTTTATAGTATTTCACTTGTATTATTCCAGAAAATAGTAAAATATCAATTTAGTAGTGTCCGAGAAAATATGCATAATTGGCTGAACTTCGTTAAATTCTAGTGTTCTTTATTTGTCTATTTAATGGGCATTGTCGGGTATAGTTATAGTGAATTATTGTGCTATTAAATTAAATGTCTAAGAAAATTCTGTTTAAGAGATTAGAATTTAAGTGGGACCGTCTGTAACCCTCCAGTCTTTTATGAGAATTTATCTGGTGTGATTTTTCAGTACAATCATTCACATTCTATTCACTTAAGCGATAATGGTCAAGGTAAATTTGTCATTATTATAAGAAATTAACCCAGAGTTTCACAACAGATTTTTAGTGATTGATGTTGTTATTGTTATTGATGTATATATACTTATATAAGTATATTTAACATTAAGTTGACCAAAGAACAAAAAATAATCCAATATAAAGCAAAAATAAAAAGAAAGTGCTCTAGATTTAAATAGTGTTTAAAGCGTTTTATGATAATAATATATTATATGATACAATCCAATTCAATTGGCATATATTAAAGTATATAAATAAGCTACATATTCTAAGTACATCCATAAAGAGGTCTAATGTTCAAATGTGATATACTTTCACATTTTACCAAAAATTAAGAGTTAATTATATTAGATTCTTTGGCTTAACTTTTTCTTTCAACGTTTATATTTAAACAAAAAAGCGAGATGGTAATTATTTACGGTAAACATAATCTACAATATAAAAATTAATAATTCCACATGATAATTTTAAAAAAATATTATTTACTTTTTTGTTATATTTGGTTTGTTTTATTTTTATTTATAATTTTGATATGAGATTAAAATTTACATCAATAGTTGAAAAATAAAAAAATTTGCATTTAATTTTTGTTGGAGCTTGAGGTCAGGTTGAAAATTTATGTAAGGGCTCGGGCTCAAAATTCATAAGCTAATTTGGGCTTGACAATATTTACAAAGTCAACTGATCTTAATTAATACAAAATATGATTTATAGCTACACAAAGTGTTGAAGGGAGTTCTAGATTTGGTCCGAGACAAACTGTTATGGGGATTTTGTTGAAACTCTTGAATTCAGAATATGGTAAAGTAGCTCCTGGACGAGGAATTATCCTTTGATGGGGGTTGCAATAGTTCTATTTGCGATATTCCTATCTATTATTTTGAAAATTTATAATTCTTCAGTTTTACTTAATGAAATTTCAATGAATTAGATTTCCAAGAACTATTCATTCCTAGCTTTTCAATGCAAAGTAAAGCATTTAAGCCGAACTTGACTTTTTTTTATAACTACCCCTTTAATGGGGGTTGCAATGCTCTATTTGCGGTATTCCTATATATTATTTTAGAAATTTATAATTCTTCAGTTTTACTGAATGGAATTTCAATGAATTAGATTTACAAGAACTGCTCATTCCTAACTTTTCAATGCAAAGTGAAGTATTTAAGTCGAACTCGACTTTTTTTTTAATAATTTGATTTAATGACATTGTGAAAATGAGTAAAGTAAACTGATCTCATTTCAATAAAGTATATTTGATACATTATGGTCTATTCAGGCTTCAAATTGGGCCGAATTGTAGATATGAAATTTGAAATTAAAAAATTGAAAAATTAAAATAAAATTCAATTCATAATTTAATTAATTCGACTCAATATTATTAACTTTTGGTCGGACCAAAATATTATCCCTAATTTTACCGAAGATTAATTATGTATTGTTTTTAAGCAATACGAAACATACCATTCTCATGTCTCCTAATTGGTCACTTAGCCATTTTTTGCTTAGAAGGTCTCTCAACTCTTAACACGTTGCTTATCCTCCTACCGCATTCTCAGTCGATTCCCGCCTTTCAAGGTCAAGATTTTGAACTCTTCTTCTTCGTAACAAAACGTGTCCCATGTCCAACCCAATATTGAATGATTCTCATTCTCTTCTTCTTCTTAGTTTTCATGTGCTCTGAGCTCTCTGCCTTCCTTTTTTGTTTCTTGTCGCAAGATCATCCTCCATTGAAGCAAGCAAGGGAGATAGCTAGGTAGCAAGAAACAGTAAGATAATGGAGAAGTACTTGAGAGAAAACTTCGAATTGGAAGCCAAGAGACCGACTGAGGAGACTCTGAGGAAATGGAGATCCGCTGTTTCTGTCGTCAAAAACCCTCGACGTAGGTTTCGAATGGTGGCAGATCTCGCCAAAAGAGCCGAGGCCGAACGAAAACGCAAAAAACTTCAGGTCAGATTGGCTTTCTACACCTTGAGCGACTATTCCAAGTTTGTGTAGGAATCTGATTCTTTATGTTCGTATTTGTCTGCTCTAGCTTTCGCAATCTTCTTAAACACGTAATTTACGAGTTGATTGGTACCTTTACGACCTTGGAAACAGTAAATTTGTGTCATGGACAGCGACAAGACACAGGAATGCGCAAAAGTTCAAAACACAAGAAGATTAGTTTGCATGAATTTTCATGGAAACTTCATTGACATGAACATGACAAGATGCTTACATCGACTTATAAGAAAGTTCTATGCGTCAATATGAAATCATCATTCACGATGACGTAATACTGCCTGAACTTGGAAAAGTGCAGTTAAGAGTGGAAAATACTGATTTTCTAAACCTTTTGTGAAGTCCATATTAATTCAATAGCGTTATAAGTTTTGAATGCTTTCCTTTCCTTGCCCGGCAAGTTATTGTGGATTTTCCGGGAAATTTTCTGTAGACAGAGACCTGTTTCTAGTCCCACCTGATCTTATCTCATTTACAAAATAAATTTTATCAGTAAGAGCTTGGAAAAGTTGTCCGATGTGAACTTAACAGAAGTGCCTGATCCCGACACTATATATAGAAAGGCACATCCTCGATGAAATTACTGAGACAGCCGATAAGTTATAGGTATTTAGTGGCATCCATGTTCGTCGGAGGAAGAAAAAATTGGAGAACATTGTTTTCTACATTTCAGCCATTTTTTTCTTCTCCATTTCCTGTAAAGAATAACAGTAAAAACTTGCTTTGTGGTTGATGTTAACCCAGACGAAGACATACCGATATAAGTCAGCAAAGGTAAATATAAACGTACGTATGTCTTTCCTTAACAGTGTTTATATTGTCTATGTTGGATAGATTTTAAGTTTGTTTTCGTTTAAGAGTATAGGCATATCACAGCTCCGAAACATACAGATAAAGTATGGCTACGTAATTGTAAATTCTAACATGCCGTTAAGTTGCTCTTATATTAGTCGTTAATATCTCCAAATGATAGATTATATCACGTGTTAGATCCATAAGTGAGAGGGGTGTGTTGAAATATAAGAGTAAGAGTTTGTCCCACATTGAAAAAAGAGAGAAAAGAAGACCAATATATAAGTCTAGTGGACTACTCCACCTATTACTAATTAGTTTTAGGATGGAACTCACTTGAACTTATATGTAGTCTAACTTTCCTTCTCGTGTGAACCCGTAGGCCCGTTGTAAATTCTAACAATATATGATCCTGCCATTAACGTTTGCAAAAGTGATATGGGATTTCTTCTTGGAAGTAACTGTGATAGAGTGATGACCACGTTGCCATGTCTTCTTTCATTTTCCCTTTTCTCAAGTAGTGTTAGCCCAACCAATCTATTCCCAGTTCCTCCATTGATGGAGACCTTAGGAATGCTTTTATTTTCTTATAATGAACCCATGTTCACAGAGTTTTATGTCTGTGTACGTGTACTTGTGATTAGTGTACATGTTCTAAAGGGTCGGTTCACGTACTTCGGCTCAGGATTCTGTGTCGGTGTTTAGCAGAGCAAGAAAGTTAAGATGATTTGTGAATACTTCGTAATCTTTTATTGGAAACAGAACTTGGCCTTAAAGGCTTACAAACCAAACATTACTAGCTAGCAACATAATAGAAAAATTAGGAAATAAATCAGCTAAAAATCTTCACCAACAGTCACTTCCTAACTAACCCATAATCTTCTCCATGATCTTTTCATATAGGATTAACAGCTTTGAATCAGTCTTCAACCAGTGCCACCTATAGGTAGGGGCAAGCAGGTCACCTGTCCAGGGCCCATCAATAAAAGAGGCCCTCTCTTGGATTGGATTTGCATGACTACCTGTATTGCTGTATTGCTTTTCCTCTTTTATTTTCTTGAACAGCTTTGAATCAGTCTTCAACCAGTGCCACCTATAGGTAGGGGCAAGCAGGTCACCTGTCCAGGGCCCATCAATAAAAGAGGCCCTCTCTTGGATTGGATTTGCATGACTACCTGTATTGCTGTATTGCTTTTCCTCTTTTATTTTCTTGAACAAATCTATTCTTCAGTTAATATTTTACTTCATTTAATACGAAAGGGCCCCCCCTTTTGGAAGTCATGCCCTCCCTTGCATTATTACAAATTTACAACTCATTTTGAATTGTGACGTTAACTAACTTATAACGTTATCATAAGTTAACATTAAATTTTAAAGTTAACGTTAACTTACGATAGTTATAAATAGTTTTGAAGAATTTAGGTGTATTTTTTTTATCTGAATTTTTTATTTTTATCAATATATGCATTTAAGGTACTCCAACTTAAAAATTGGCAGCAAAATTTTTTTACGATTCTGTCTTCTAAGTTTCGAGTGTAATTTAAAGTTAAAGTAAAGTTTCTTATTTTTTAATTTATTTTAAACTTGTTAAATATTTGAATACGTTATAATTAATTTGTAATTTGTCATTAACGTGGATATTATATTAGCATTTTAAATCATAACATTAATATTAAATGATATTATATTTATTTGTGTTTTTCCTTTTTATTTTTAGATTACTTATTATTTATAAAAATAATTTAATATTAATAAATAATTTAATATTTTTAATTGTAATTTTCATTATACTTTGACACAAGTAATATAATAATTGTTGGATTTGTGTTCTTGTAGAATTCGCATAAGTTTAGTGATAATATGACTAAATCAAGTAATTTAAGTTACTCAATTCAAAGACTACATAAATGGTTTCTTTTATTATAAAAATATGTATGAATTATGATTCTATTAAACATGTTATGATTATATTAGTTGTTGTGGATATGACAATTGCTTCGTAGAAGAATAGATTTGAACAATTAACAATATTTGATAAAATTTTTGAATTCTTATTTGATTCAAAGAAGTTGAGGTCATTAGATGATAATGAATTAAGATAATGTTGCACTAATTTTACAACGACTTTTTCTCATGATAATATGTCAGATGTGGATTTAGATGATCTTTTTTCTGAATTAAAAGTGTTGCAGATGACTTTGCCAAATGAGTTAATGTCATCAGTTGAAATTTTAGAATTTTTTAAAGCTGCAGATTGTTATCTAAATGCTTCAATTGCTTATCGAATTTTATTGATTATACCTGTGACTGTAGCATCAGTTGAGAGAAGTTTTTCAAAGTTAAAATTATTGAAAACCTACTTGAGGTCATCAATATCACAAGAAATGCTAAATGACTTAGCTATGTTATGTATTGAGAAGGATATGCTAGATAATGTTGATCTTGATAGTATTATTAATGATTTTGCATCTAGAAATACATGGTGAAATTATTTTTCATAAATTGAGTCATTTATGTTTCATACAAACATGTAAAAACTTTAAGTTTATATGTTTGTATATTGTCGCTTTATTGAGGTCCTTTTTTTATTTCGCCCAGGGACCTCTAAAACGATAGAAACGACCTTGTCTTCAACACTCCCCCTTGATTCGAAGCTCATAATAAACAAACAGTCCCTTAATTCTTCAAATTTTGTCTATGGTAAAGCTTTTGTAAACATGTCTGCTAGCTTATCAAAAAACTTGCAAAATTCCACCTTGATTTTTTCTTCAACAACAAGCTCTCAAATAAAATGATGCTTGATCTCTATATGCTTTGTCCTACTATGTATCACTGGATTTCTGGTCATGGTCATCGTTGAAGCATTGTCACAGAAAATTTTCGTGGCCTGCAGTTACTTCTGGTTCAAGTCCTCAAGAAGTCTCCTTAACCACACTGCTTGACAGGCAGCTGTAGTAGTTGCAACATACTCAGCCTTTGTTGAAGATAAAGCCACAGTTTGTTGCTTCTTAGACACCCAAGTAATTGCTCCTAATCCTAGCACAAAACAATTTCTTGATGTGTTTTTCCTGTCATCTAGCGATCCTACCCAATCACTATCAGAATATCCAACTAATACAAATTCACTTGCCTTCAAATACCAGATTCCAAGTTCTTTGGTCCCAGCTACATACCGAAGTATCCTTTTAGCTGCTCCAAAATGCTACTTTGTTGGATTGTGCATGAACCTTGAGATCAATCCAACAGCAAATGCCAAGTCTGGATGTGTGTGTGTGAGATAAATGAATTTCCCAACTAGGGTTTTGTACTTTCTTGCATCTGCCATCTCTGTACCATCATCTGCAACCAACATTTCATTCACGTTCATTGGAGTTGCTGCAACTTTGCAATTCATCATATCAAACTGCTTTAAAAAATCAGCAGCATACTTCTGTTGTGACAAGAATATACCTTTTTCAGATTGCTTGACTTCTAAGCCTAGGAAATAACTGAGTCTTCCCATATCTATCTTCTCAAACTTGCTCTTCATAACCTCTTTAAATTCTATAATCAACTTCAAAGATGATCCTGTATATATCATGTCATCAACATATAAACTCTCCATGATAACATCTTCGATCCCTTGCCTTTTTACATATGAGGTTAGCTCATTCAAGCTTCTCTGAAAACTATTCTGATGAAAGAATTCATCAATCTTGCTATACCATACCCGAGAAGCCTGTTTTAAACCATATAATGCTTTGTTTAATATGTAAACTTCGTCCTCTTCTCTTGTAATCCCAAAACCTTCAGGCTGCCCAACATACACTTCTTCTTTCAAATCACTATTAAGAAATGAAGATTTGACATCAAACTGAAAAACAGTCTATTGTGATTGTGCAGCTAATGCAAGAATCAACCTTACTGTTTCAAACCTTGCTACAGGTGAGAATGACTTGTCAAAATCTGCTCCCTGCTCTTACACGTATCCTCAAGCTACTAATCTAGCTTTGTGCTTTTGCATACTGCCATCAGAATGGTACTTTGTCTTGAATATCCACTTCAAGCTGATTGCCTTCTTTCCTTCAGGTAACTCTATTAATTTCCAGGTCTGGTTTCTTTCAATTGCCATCAGCTCCTCTTTCATTGCTTTTTTCCAAACTTCACTCTCCAATGCAACTTCTACACATATTAGACCTTTTGCAAACATTGCAAAGGTGCAGCTATCATCATGTCTTCAATCTCATACTTCTTCTTAGGAATGAAGCCATGCTGACTTCTGTGCACCTGAGGTGCCTCTTCTTCACTCTGTAATGTATCATTTTGTGGAGACTGAGATCCATCACTGACTTCTTGATCACCTTCGATTTCTTCATTAACAGTCTCCAGCTGATCCTCTTGCGATGCATCCCAGACTGGGATATCTTTATTATCTGCTTCCTCATACTTCAACTTTTCATCAAATTGCTCATTCTTACTCACCATTATTTTCTTCTTTTCTGGACCAAACAATCTATATGCCTTCGAATTGGAGCTATAGCCAACAAAGATGTATTTCTTTGTCTTTGATTCAAGTTTATGCCTATGAGAATTTACCAAAGCATAGCACAATAAACCAAAAATTCGAAGATGACCAACTGAAGGCTTAAAATTATACCAGGCTTCAAATGGTGTCGTGTTCCATACAGCTTTTGTAGGAGAAAGATAGAGCAAATATACTGCAGTAGTCTTCATTTTAGCCATTTTTTTTCTTCTTCATTTCCTGTAAAGAATAACAGTAAAAACCTATGTAGCGCGTGTCGGACACGTGTCCGTGTCGGACACCCATTGACACACGGTGGACACAGTTCGGACACGTCTGGAGACTGCTGGGACATTGCTTAATAAAATATATGCTCCATAGAATATATGCTCCATGTTTTTTTAGAGGGGCTTATAAAGTATCAAATATGTATGAACTATCAAGATATTGGAAGTCTTGAAATACATCAATTAATATATATTATATTATGAATTAAATTTTTTTTCTTAATTTTAAATTTTATAATATATATATATATATGCCGTGTCCGTGTCTACTAAATTTTAGAAGCTGGTGTGTCCCCGTGTTCATGTCCGTATCGTGTCCCGTGTCCGTGTCCGTGTCCGTATCCGTGTCTGTGCTTCTTAGGTAAAAACTTGCTTTGTGGTTGATGTTAAACCAGACGAAGACATACCGATATAAGTCAGCAAAGGTAAATATAAACGTACGTATGTCTTTCGTTAACAGTGTTTAAACGTGTCGAGGATGCTCTAAAGCACCCCAGTTGAAAAAGTATGCTCCAAGTGGTGAAATATGTTCTTTTAAGAGTAGAGGCATATCACAGCTCCGAAACATACAGATAAAGTTCCTGAAAATGGCTATGTATATATGAACCTGCCATTAACGTATGTAAAAGTGATTCAGGAAAAAGAGAAGGAAAATGGGATTTCTTCTTGGAAGGAACTGTGATAGAAGTGATGACTATGTTGCCATGTCTTCTTTCATTTTCCCTTGTCTCAAGTAGTGTTAGCTCAACCAATCTATTCCCAGTTCCTCCATTGATGGGGACCTGAGGAATGCTTTTTTATTTTCTAATAATGAACCCATGTTCACAGAGTTTTATGTCTGTGTACGTGTACTTGTGATTACTGTACATGTTCTGAAGGGTCGATTCACGTACTTTGGCTCAGGATTCTGATGGGATCAAAACCTCAACTTACTTTAAATTTCAGAAAAAATGCTAATTCAGGAGTCGGTGTTCGATGTTCCAGGAGGAAAAAAAAGAAGAAGAAAAACTAGATAGACCATGCTTCTCTGTAGTTTAAATCAACGACATCTAATCATGAACTGTTCTCTCATAAGTTCATCATTTTTCCAGGAAAAGATTCGTGTAGCTCTTTATGTGCAGAAAGCAGCATTACATTTCATTGAAGGTATGATCTATAGCACCTTAAATCACTAGTTAATTCATCTTCAACATCTTACCAGATTTTATTATTTGATGCAGCTGTTAATCGATTAGAGTCAAAGCCCTCTGAAAATGTAACGCAAGCTGGCTTTGCCATCGAAGCAGAAGAACTTGCATCAATTGCTCGAACCCAGGATATAAAGAGCTTGGAATCTTGTGGTGGGATTGAAGGATTAGCAACAAGAGTCTCCGTGTCTTTGGATCAGGGGGTTTCCTCCAGGGAAATATCTAACAGGCAAAACATTTATGGACATAACCAATATGCAGAGAAACCTCCAAGGTCTTTTTGGATGTTTGTGTGGGAAGCACTTCACGATCTCACACTGATAATTCTTATTGTGTGTGCTGTTGTCTCCATTGGAGTAGGGATTGCCATTGAAGGATGGCCAAAAGGTATGTACGATGGGCTAGGAATAGTACTTTGCATTTTTTTGGTGGTCATTGTTACTGCAGTCAGTGACTACAAGCAGTCACTTCAATTTAAGGCGTTGGATAAGGAGAAGAAGAATGTAATTGTTCAGGTGACTAGAGAAGGTAGCAGACAGAAGGTTTCAATCTATGATCTGGTGGTTGGAGATATTGTTCATCTATCAATTGGAGATCTTGTCCCTGCAGATGGTTGTTTTATATCGGGAAATAACTTGTCGATTGATGAATCCAGCTTGTCGGGTGAGAGTGATCCGGTAAACATAAGCAAAGAGAGGCCTTTTCTTCTATCAGGAACCAAAGTGCAAGATGGGAGTGGAAAAATGATGGTAACAGCAGTCGGTATGAAAACTGAATGGGGTAGGCTGATGGCTACTTTGAGCGAAACCGGAGAAGATGAGACGCCGCTGCAGGTGAAACTTAACGGAGTTGCAACCATTATTGGGAAAATTGGGTTAGCGTTTGCTACCATGACGTTTATAGTACTTCTCGGAAGATTTCTCGTAGAGAAGGCTGATCATCATCAGCTTACCAAATGGACCATTAGTGATGTTCTGCAGCTTCTGAACTTTTTTGCAATTGCAGTGACTATAATTGTTGTTGCAGTTCCTGAGGGGCTCCCACTAGCAGTGACACTAAGTCTTGCATTTGCAATGAAGAAATTGATGAGTGACAGGGCGCTTGTGAGGCATCTTTCTGCTTGTGAAACAATGGGTTCTGCTAACTGCATTTGCACAGATAAAACAGGGACATTAACTACAAATCATATGGTGGTAAGCAAAATATGGATATGTGACCAAATAAAACCAGTCAAAAGCAGTGATAATAAAGAAGTTCTGATGTCCTCTTTCCCTGAAGAAGTGTACTGCATCCTCTTGCAGTCTATATTTCAGAACACTGGTGCAGAGGTGACCAAAGGAAGAGATGGGAAGACCAATATATTGGGGACTCCAACAGATACAGCAATCCTAGAGTTTGGAATACTCTTGGGGGGTGATTCCAAGATCCATCGCAGGGAATCTGATATAATAAAAGCTGAACCATTCAATTCTGTCAAAAAAAAGATGTCTACTCTTGTTTCTCTGCAAAATGGTGGTGGGTTTAGAGCGTTCTGCAAGGGTGCATCAGAAATAATTCTGAAAATGTGTGACAAGGTCATAGGTAATGATGGTAAATCTGTGCAGTTATCTGAAGAGCACAGAAAGAGAATATCAGATGCCATTAATGAGTTTGGCTGCCAAGCTTTGAGAACCCTGTGCTTGGCGTTTAAAGATATGGGAAACAATGGTGATAGTATTCCTGAAGATAACTACACACTAGTAGCTGTTGTTGGTATTAAGGATCCAGTACGTCCTGGAGTTAAGGAGGCTGTTAAGACTTGTTTAGCTGCTGGGATCTCTGTTCGTATGGTTACTGGAGACAACATTAATACCGCAAAAGCCATAGCTAGAGAATGTGGTATCCTGACAGATGATGGTTTGGCAATTGAAGGGCCAGATTTTCGCAAAAAAAGCCCTCAGGAATTGGAAGAGATAATACCAAAACTTCAGGTCTTGGCAACTGTTCAACATTCTTGATCTCTATTAACTGAGTGAAGCTTTTCTTGAGATGTCTTAAGTTATGAAATGCAGGTTATGGCACGATCTTTACCTTTAGACAAGCACACACTGGTGACCAAATTGAGGCATGTGTTTAAAGATGTTGTTGCTGTTACCGGTGATGGAACTAATGACGCTCCGGCTCTGGCTGAGGCGGACATTGGTCTTGCTATGGGAATAGCAGGCACAGAGGTTTATTTAACTCTCTGAATTTGCAATCTTGGAATTGTTTTATTCTTAAGTTAAGCTTCAATATCAGTTTTTTTCTCAAACCATCACCTGCAGGTTGCAAAGGAGAGTGCTGACGTGATCATAATGGATGATAATTTCTCAACTATAGTGAATGTAGCCAAATGGGGTCGATCAGTTTATATAAATATTCAGAAATTTGTACAGTTCCAGTTAACAGTAAATGTTGTTGCTCTTATGCTAAACTTCATTTCTGCATGCATCACAGGTTCGTGCATATCCCTCTTCTTCTCAAAGTTCCCTTCTCTTGGAGTAGTTCTTGCTCAGAAATCTGAAAATTATGCTACTTCACTCTCAGTTGCAAGAAAAATTTCATGATATGTTTCTAAATTTACACCTATGATCAGGGAATGCTCCGCTTACCACTGTTCAGTTGCTGTGGGTGAACTTAATAATGGACACTCTCGGAGCATTGGCATTAGCTACAGAGCCTCCTTATGAGGGACTAATGAAAAGGCCTCCAATCGGTAGGAACGCACGTTTCATCACCAGGGTTATGTGGAGGAACATCATAGGACAGAGCATTTATCAGATCATTGTACTTGTGATCCTCCAATTTGATGGGAAACGGCTTCTAAAGCTCTCTGGTTCTGATGCTACAATTACCTTAAACACTGTCATATTCAACGCCTTCGTTTTTTGCCAGGTTTCCATAGTTAAATCTCAAGATGATATGCTTTTCTCCTTTAACTTGTTTCAGTAATGCTAATCTTTACTTCTATATCAGGTGTTCAATGAAGTAAACAGCCGAGATATGGAGAAGATAAATGTCTTCAGAGGTGTCCTGGAGAGCTGGGTTTTCTTGGGTGTTATGTTCTCCACAGTTGCTTTTCAAATTGTGATAGTAGAGTTGCTAGGCACGTTCGCTAGTACTGTGCACCTGAACTGGAAGTTATGGTTGATCAGTGTCCTAATTGGAGCAGCAAGCTTACCTGTTGCTGTGATCCTGAAATGCATTCCTGTTAAAGTAAGCAAATGCAGTGAAGTTCAGAAGCAAAATGACGGTTACCAACCTCTTCCAAGTGGCCCAGAAATGGCTTGAAACCTGATGGATCACACTTATCTCGATCATCAAAACCTTATGGCACCTTGACCTTTCATGGATCTCCATGTACTGGTGTTTCATTCATCTCTCAAGCAACATCCTGCACAGGAATGACAAACTTGGAACCATCATTTGCATCCATAAATTCTACACTATTACAATCTCTTTAGGAAAATTTTATGTTTGAAGTTAAAAACAGGGTCTTTAAATTCACGACATTTCATGTTTTTCTCGAGATCAGAAAGGTTTATTAAGTATTTTCAGGATTATATTTACAAATTCTGATCCTTAGATAATCGTGATTCTTTTGTTCTGATATAAATAGAACACTTGTCTGAGGAGCCTTTCTCCATCGGCTTCAGTATTTCCATTCATCTCTTTTTCTCCATCTATAACCATTTAAACCGTACAATCTTCTCATCCTCTGCTAAAGTAAAACATCAATTCCAGAGTGCTTTAATCCCAAATCGTCATATTTCCGAATTGAATGATGAGCTTAATACAGTAAAAACAGACAGTTTCATTAGACAATATCAGGGCCTAAAACCCTGAAGCTTGATCAAAATTCTAATTCCATACAACAAAGTTTCATCCATTTCAGACGTCTAAAAGTTACATGCTCCCCAGCAACTTCACTGCAATCACTTGTATGCCTTAAACTCAGAGACACCTGCAACTCATGTAAGCTAAAATGGAAGCTTCTTTGCTGGCAAACAAAGCCAAGTTCAATGAATGAAGGAATGACATGGAACAATATTTGATTGCCACCTCGGAGCGTTTAGTAATCAATTGAGAAGTTTCGAAATCCAAACTTGCTATTTTGTTACATGTATGTATACGTTGTTGACCACGGAAAAAAGAATGCCTACATGATCAAGGTTTTTGACCAAGGAGTGATGGTCTGTAGAAAACATGGGATTGTGCAATCTCAATACGATCTCTTGGATCGTTCATTGTTTCATCTGTTAGGGCTTGAAGGATGGCCTTCACTCGAAACTCCCTGAAGGGGCAAAAATATTAAATGAATCAGAGTGCACCTCTAGACTTTACTTGGCAATGAATTGAAAAGAATGGATGAGCATCTTATGCAAAGTCAGGTCCATGCCACTTGGCTTGAGGCAGGGAATCTAATAAAAGGATAAGCTAATGTTTGAGATGAACAAATGAATATATTTGAAATAATAAAGGCAAGAAAATACCTTGATATAAGAATTTTATATAGCATCTTCAATATGGGGCAAAGCTCAACCGGAGCTACTGGCTTGTTTTCTTCAGGATGTAGGACACTTAATGAAGACTGGTTAAGCAGCTCATAAAATGCTTTCACTGCAGAGACACCCTGCAATGGCAGTGGTAGAAGTCTTAAGTGATTCTTCAAGGTTAAACCATCTAATTAGTCTGAGAAGATGACTAAAAGATGATCAATGCCTAAGATTTATCCATGGACTGTTCAAATCAGAAGAAGCATCATTATAGTTTAACAAGCTAGAGCATTCCTATTCACCATAAATAGGAGAGGCAAAAATCAATACCTGAATCATCCCCTTACCCTTGATGCTATCACCCATCTCAAGGGTCAACTCCCCTTTGGCCAAGTGTTGACCATACCATGCATTACGACCTTTAAGTAAGGTAACATAAGTATCAGCCAACAGCGGGCCAGCAAGTCTTTCAGGTTCTTCTGCCAACAAATGTGTGATAAATATCATCTCTGATGTGCAGTGTGCAAAGTACACGGATTTACTGGTTGCACTCTCATTGGTTAGAGCAGCTACCATCCCTGTAAATTTGAGATTTGACGTCAGCAAGGAAAAGACTACCCTGTTGAAGACTACACACCATTTCCAAATGATATAATTGGACGAGTAATTCCCCTCTTTAACTATCAGATGAAAATCAACTAAAAAGATCCTAACATTGTTCAGGGGAAGAAAAATGCCGCTCTATTTCATGTTTCAAGGCTCAGCCATCAGCAATACAAGGTTTAGACATAATAATTAATGCAATCTACAAGTTAAACATATGAGGAGTCAAATCCTACCAGCTCCAATGGCATAGACATTTTTCAAGCCACCCATAATTTCATGAGTAACAAGATCACCGTTATCCCATACTATAAAGTGAGGCTGTCTCAAAAAATTTGCCAATGGTTTCCTCCACTTTTCTGCTCCACATATTCGAGCATTAGCATATTCCTTGTTGTAAATTTCAGCAGCAATGTTGGGTCCTCCAAGATAGAGAATGTTCTCCATTGGAACTCCAGCTGAAAAGCACGATGTTAGCAACAACCATAGGTACAAAATCCATATGTAAATGGACCAATAAAATGCTTGATTATGCAAAATAAATAAAGGAAATTGATATTACTTGCTCGATTGATCATTTGTGTGGGAGTTATAATGCGTGTCTCCGGATCCAGCTCTGCCTCTACACCTTTGGCCAGAGAGATTATTATTGGCACAGTAATCCTTTCCTTCCAATACCAACTGATCTCCTCAAAGATCTCCTTTGTTTCAGTTGATGGCAATCCGTTTATGACAATATCAGCATCCCAAACAGCTTCCTGCAAGTTGGTCACGACTTTCAAAGGGCAAAGAGGGGTCTGTATCATATTCAAGCAAAAGCCATCTTTCAAAATTTCATCTGCAAACAAAGTTCTGTCACCTAATCTTGCCTCAACATACTTTAAATAGGCGCAACGCCTAATCAATCTTCTTAAGACATCTTCCCTTGAATTTATCACTTCAAACAACTGTTCAGCAGTGACCTTATCAACCGTCCTACCATGCCTTCTCCAAATCCGTATCAGAACCTTTTCTCTTAGATGACCATAGCCATCTTGCAATAAAGCAGTAAAGACACTGCCCCAAGCACCAGCCCCAATTCCTACTATCCTCAACGGATCACCTTCTGCCTTGCCCATTAAGGCTCGAAGCTCATCAAGCTTTTCTTCTATGGAGCCATTCAAGTTCTGACAATTTTGAGTTAACCCATTTGAATAAACACCATTATTTACAACTCGAACATTCTCAACCATCTTCTCCTTTCAATTACACTCCTCGTTGGGAAACTTAAAACTAATTGCTCAGTACCAATGCCAACACAAGAACCCTTTTATTATGTCCTAATAAAGCAGTTTTTAACCAATCCCTATATGCCACAAAACAACCCAATTTCAAACTCTACCAAAGCGTATGGAAGCAAAAACAATATATACCTTCCTTAAGATAATCCAAAAAGATTATGCAGGTGAAGTTTGTCACCAAACCAGTCCTTCTCAGCCGACCATTGACCCAAACCTTTCAAAACTCTGTAACACATAGCAAGAGAAGACGATTTTTAAAATGGGTTATTTCGCCGCAAGAGTTCGAATCATTTATCCATTAGCATCAAGCAGGCAAAAGAACCCAGATAAGTAACTCGCAGAAGAAAAAAGTCAAGAACCCAACTTTGATAACTCAGTCAACAACTTTGGTGATCTAACCCCACCAAATCAGTCAAACAGAAACGAAACAATGCCGAACAAAAAGGACCCAAAGGTAAAACCAACCTCCCTCTGTCGGTTTACACAACGCGGTGATGCGGGTTGTGTTTAGTTCCGGTTACGTCAGAAACTTTCCACTCCCACCAAATACAAAAATGGGTAGTCAATACCAACTCCACACAAAAGAAGCTTGATGATACACTTGATAAGAAACAGTGTCCTAAAATGGAGGGAACGAAACAGTAGTAAAGCGCAATGTTCTGCCCTCGTATAGCGAAACAGTAGCACAACAGAGAACCAAAATTTGGGATACGTTTCTTGGAAGTAGTGACTGAACAGAGACGACGAAGAAGGAGAAGAACGGAGATAGTATATAAGAAGAGCAAAACATTAAGTAAAAATGCGTGATGAGCTTGGGTCATCGTGTGCTCTCTCTCGAAGACAGGGCCGTTATTGATGGGGAAAATTATTAGATGGAACGTCCAACTAACTTCGATACTTTAGTCGTTGGCGCATTCAATTAAGGTAAGATATGAGCAGAGATGGTAATGGACCAAGACAGACGGCCGATGGCTCGAGTAGGGATGCTATTTGAGTCTAGTTTCAGATTGGCCATTCCAATCCAAAGCTAATAAGTCGGACCAAAATTGACTGAACATTAGGTTAGATCGAGCTGAGTAGATATATTAATGGATTGAGCCGGATGATCTGTGAATCAAGCAAGATGGTATTGGAGGTTAACCCCTACAAATCGGTATGCAATTGAACCAGTCTGAACGAGTTAGGTAACCTATGACTCGAGTAGGGATAGTATTTGAGTGCGGCTCCAACTTGGCCCATTCCACTCCAAAATCAACAGGTCAAGGTTGGGCTAAGTAGAGAAGGTAATGGACTGAGCTGGACGACCTATGACTCGAGTAGGGATGGTATTTGAGTCTGGTTCTAGCTTGTATTGTTCTGGGCTAAAGTCAATAGGTCAGGTCTAGCTCAATTTGAGGCTCCACATAATTGCAAAAAGATCTTGTCGGATCGAGCCAAATCGAGCTAAAGTTCGAGTCTAGCTGCCTTGTGTCGTGTTTGGAATTGTGCTCAAGTCTGATTGGGCTTAGGTTTAGGTCGATGGCTTGAGTAGGGATGTTATTTGAGTCTAGTTCCAACTTGCCCTATTCTAACCCAAAGTCAATGGCTAAGTCATGAGTTGATTGGGACTGAAGGCAGGCTAGACTGAGTAGGGATGGTATTGGAATGAGTCAGATAACCTATCACTTGAGTAGAGATAGTATTTGAGTCTAGCTCAAACTTGGGCCATTCCATCCCTAAATCAATGTGTCAAGGCCGGGTTGAGTAGAGAAGGTAATGGACTGAGCTGGATGACCTATGACTCGAGTAGGGATAGTATTTGAGTCTGGTTCTAGCTTGTGTCGTTATGGGCTGAAGTTAATAGGTCAAGTCCGGCTCAATTTGAGGCTCCACATAATTACAAAAAGATCTTATCGGATCGACCTAAATCGGGCTAAAGCTCGAGTCTGGCTGCCTTGTGTCGTGTTGGACTTATGCTCAGGTCTGATTGGGCTTAGGTTTAGGCCTAATTCTCTGGGGTTGATTAGGCCTTGGGCTTGAGCAAAATTTTGCCCGCTTCTACCCATTGTCATCCTAGACTCGAGTTTAGTTGACTCTTTTTTTTAGGCTTAATTGAGTTTTAAATAAATAATATTTTTTATTATTATCAAATTGGTCAACTCCTTCAAGCTAGAATGTAATTCTAAATTCATTTAACTCATAAGTTAAAAAAAGCTTTTGATTTCTGATAGGATTGAATTATCTTATATTTTCTCATATATTTTTATGTGATTTCAATCATATTTTAAAGATAAAATGCTTAACTGATGTTTAATTTGTGTTTACTGCTAGGTTGGATATGCTGGTATATTTTTGAAACAAAAGAGACATTTTAATTGTCCAATCAATTAGCTATAGCAACAAAAAGGAGTGAGGACTTGAATCAGCAGGAGGAAGCTTGCGTGGAGTGCAACGTTTTAATTAAAAAAACGCAGTAGAGATCACAAGCGACAATTAAATGGTCCCATGAAAACTCAACAGCGAAGGCAATTAAATTGTCCAATAAAATCAGCGCACAAGGTGAAGCACAAAACACAAGCTGGCGTTTTATTAGAGAGAAATTAAATCATGTAAGGTTCAGCTGCGTAAGTGACGCAAGTGATGGGCACAAAAAAATGAAATCAACAAAGGCAGCTCTCCTGTGAGGCACACTAGGAGACACGAGACTTAAAATCAGCTGAAGGCACAGTAGCATGAGAGTAGGACAAAAATAAATCAAGACAGGAGAAATCACGCAAGTGGAGCGCAGACGGCAAGGGAAGGAGCAGCAAAATATAACAGGTAGCATTTTATTGAAAAAAATCAGCAAGCAATTAAATCTTGTGAGGGGTGCGGCAGTATCAAGAGCTACAAGCACAGTGAGAGGAGACACATGGAACGTTACTGACGCGACAAATG
>JAOQMQ010000009.1:21421623-21444106 GCA_027563845.1 Erythroxylum subrotundum | reverse complement strand
TACTATTTAACTAATTTGGTCTCCGTGGGATCGATATTTTTACTACTTGACGATAGAAACGTGCACTTGCGTTCATCGCCAACAATTTCATTTAAAACAATATGTTTAACAAAAATATGAGGTTTAAACTCATATTATTGAATTTAATTTAATATTTAAAATAAATTCTATGTGAGTTAAGTTGAAACTCGTAAGGGTCATTTAGAAAGAATCTCTCTACTAGTTAAAGATAAAGTTGCGTATTACTGAACCTTCTCGGACTCCGCATCTTAGCGAAATTTCTGTTGAGTGTTGTTGTCGTCATCGTCGTTGTTGTTTAAGTTCAAACTTAATTTGAAAATGTCTAAATCATTTCATTAAAAATTTAACCCTGTTTAAATTTTAAAAATATATAAAAATTCCAAAATTATATTATTGAGTCAAATTTAAAACTTTTAAATTATATCATATTCGAATTTGATCGAAACTTGTTTTGAAGAGGTGTAAATTAATTTTTAAAATTCAAATATATTTAAGAAGTTTAAACTCATATTATTGAGTCAATTTTAGATTTTCTCAAGTTAAAATATGTTTAGTTTATTCAAAACTTAATTTAAATAAATCTAAATCAATTCATTAAAAAAAAATACATAAATAAGATAATAAAAAATATAGGCTAAAAAATATTTTGAATCAAGTACTACGGGCTTGGGTACTTAATGTTAGGTCCACAGATTGAAAGTTAAACCCGAGATTAGGCCAGCCCACACCAAGGCAAATGTAACCTTAGACCAGGGTCCAAACAGGGCCCAACGGCGAATTGGCTTTGCGGAGACATCATCAGAACAATACGCTTCGCTTCGTAGTCGATGACTAAAATGTCTTCAAGAAACAGGAAATCAGTTTCACTCCGAGAGAATTGATCCTGTTATGGTCGCTAGTAACGGATTCCTTACGTTAGAGAAGGTGTTCACCCCTGTTTCATGCTGTTTGTGGTTTCATGGAGCAAAAATTGGCGCCAATCCTTAATGCTAAAGTCTCAGGTAAGAGAAAATTAAGATACTTGAGTTAATTCAAAAACGGATTTTCTTTTAACAGATTGCTGATTGTTGATGCGTGTGAAACAGGGACTTGAGGTTGGGATTAAGCCATTAAGTTGTCGAAGATGGTGGTTGTGGGATATTCATGAAAAACGTTGCATTTGTGTGGTAAAGTTTCTTTCTTGAATTATAGCAGACAAATTGTTCTCTACGGAGGAAATTGGAGCTTGGTTTAGGTCTCTGCAATTGCTGATCATATCGGTGTTTAATGCTTCGAGGGTTGTGTTCTCTTAGAATGAGACATCTATCTCGGGTCTTTGAACTTCTTCATTAGCTTATATTGGTTGGGGTATCTTGAGAGTGCTTTTGATGATTGTTATACTGTTAATTGTCAACAGCCTTATAGTGGGAAAATAGAAAATCATGAGATATTTTACTAAGAGCTAGTGGGATATCTCCAGAAAAGGATGCTAGATTTTGCAATCAGGGAGTGGGGTGGGAGAGCAACGTTATCTTCTTTTTATTGTTTCTTATCAGTTCCTGACATTGATTATATTCAAAGTTGAGTACAGTTCGACTTTTGTTTTGCTCAAATAGGAAGAATAAGGAACTTCTGTTTTTTTCTTTTCACTGAATACGGCTTTTTGCGGATTCTGGAAGGGCAGAGGTAAAAGGTGACGAAAAAGTTGCTAGCATTGGCTGTTTCCTTGTCAGATTGGATTTGTGAATTAAGAATTCCATGAATGACTTTGGAAGGCTCAATCATCTATTATGCAATATGATAGATGCTTTGATATTTGAATTAATTCACATGCCTCGTTTTTCAGTCACTAAGGAATGGAGACGGTCATTGATGAATGCAATATTGATATATTTAATCTAACATGCTTTTCTGTTATTCTGTGAACACAATTTTCCTATAAGCAAGATGAATTTTCTGATGTAACCTGTATTCTGTCAACAAAAAAAAAAGTTACAGAGTTGCTGTATCTTAAAGTAATTGGAATGGATGAAATTTAACTGCGGAGCTTTCATCGGAAGAATCTTAACCAAACGCACCTATCACTGTGGAGTTTCAATGCTAGAACATCCACCATTTGTGTTGTCCCCATCATTTGAATGTTTGCAACATTAGCTCCAATCTTGGGAAGTTCATAGGGTAGTTGTAAGACTTGAAGCTATTTCTGCTTCATAGTTCTTTTCTAAATAGTTGATTCTTTATTCATCACTTTTACGTATGTCAATGTTACAATGATGAGAGGTTTGATTTGAGTTGATTCTGTCAGTGAATGACCTTTTTGTTGCTTTTTCAATTTTCAACACCATATACTTCAGTGAGTGAACGGTAGACCGCAGTTGAAAGTGTGAAGATATAGTCTTCATAACTATCTTTTATAACAAAAGCAGATGTGCTGGACTAGCCCCAGATTCTGAGTTCTTATTCCTTTGGTGTGACTTTAACTATTTACTTTTATATACCATGTCCCGAGAAAGATATTTGAGGAATGCATCATCAAGCATGTGAAGGATTCTGTTTCAAGTTAGTCTCAGCATGTTTAAAAATTGGACACGAAGAGGCTTATGAATGTCAACACTTTGTTGTGCACTCTTTTCCTTTTCTCTTTTGTTTCTGTAAGATGTTACAAAATGAATGACTTAGGTACATAATAATTACCTGTTGAATCTTGTTACATGGATACCCTACCTATGCAGCTATCTAGATCCTCTTAGTGCGAATAGTCTGAAATCAAAGGGTTAGTTTCTCTGGAGCAAGTATAGGATGCCATTTCTTATGGATTGATTGAATGGCGGCTGAAAGCAATGGTTAATCTGCTTAATAAATGAATTCTTGGAAGTAGCTATATCTGGCATTTTGTTGTTGGACTGATTAGATGCCGGATAAATTAATCAAGTTCAATACTGGCAATTTGGTTACTCCTCGAATCACCCAATGATGGTTTTGTTACTATATTCTTTCTGAATGCTTCTCTTTGCTTGTACTCAATTTTAAATGTATGATAAGTAAGCCCTCAATGTAGCCTTTCATTTGTTATGAGCAAATGTCATACCTCCATGTAGGAAACTGTGTCAGAAGTTGCTTTCAAAAATTGTATTCCATGCAGGTAATACTCGATACCTTTGTTTACAGAATCATTATATACATCCTTAGGTTGCTTCTATTAAGTGCCCTTTATAACTTGAATTGAGATTTCATATATATGATCTATTTCCTGGGATGAATAATTTAGCTGCTGCTGCTTATACTTGCATATCAGAAGATTGCATACTAATCTATTTTCACAGAGACGTTCCCCACCTACTGGACCTTTTGCTTTGGAACACCAAAACATGTTCACTGTCACGAGAAAGGTGTTGCTTTTTGAAATATTCTTTGGCCTGGAGCAAGTATCGCCAAAGGGTCGTAGGTGGATTTTCTCTGGACAAAAACTTCCCATCGTGGGCCAAAGTGGGCCTGCCACTCTTCCTGCGTGGTATAGTGGGGCAGATATTGCTTTACCCCAAGATTTGCTGTTTCACAGAATTCTAGAATTCTTCTGTTTTGATTTAAGATATATTCTAAGCTGTCAGTTCCCGTGGAAGAGGGTACCGCAGAGGAAAGAAATGCCACTAGGTAGAAAATATCTTCCTCAGGAGTAACAGCAGATGTTCTGTCGTCCCACCTGAAATCAGGAACAGCAGATTAACCAGTGTACAATGGTCTGATAATTGAACGAAATAAGTTGATATTATTTAGGAGCCTCTGAGATTGTTACTTTGATTTGTTGACCGGGTAAATGAGGATGGGGCCATTGCTGGTTTCTGTAAGTATATTTCCAAAAACTTCTACTGCAAAAGCTTGTATTTTGCTCTTAGGGATAAGAAGATTGAGCCACGGATGTGGAACTTCCCACAAGCCTTTTGACCGCAGTTTGATCTCAGATACATGGACTCTGTCTAAGAACTCCACGTATGAGACTTCTGTTAGAAATAGTGTTGACTTGATATACCCAAGTTGGGACAGTTGGTTAGTGACGTCCTGCATGGTAAAACATACATTTAAATGCCATTCTGTTATCTTTTCTCCAGAAATATATTTATTAATCTTCTTAAATGATTCAAGAAGTCCACCACATGATGGGCCATTGGAGATTACCTCATTGACTTTGTTTGTTTCATCAGTGTTGAAGTACTTGACCAGTTCTAAACAGAATAAAGTTTTTCCATCCGACCTAAACTGACTAGCCTGTACTGGGTCTTGAGGATCAAACGATGACCTCCAGTTGTTGAGGAGGCCAGTCCTGTTAATTGTGACAAATCCTTCAATGTAGTCAAATGCATTATCTGATGCTATTAAACGCTCCTGATCTCTGGCAAATGTGGTAAAATCTGAGTAGAGAACTCTAATCCATTTCACCTATCCATGATATCAAGATTTTTGAGAGATGTATTTAGCACCATACTGCAGAAGTTCTAAATCTTTTACTAGTTCTATATCTAGAACTTTATGATTAGTCTTATTGTTCATATGTTTACCTTCTGAGGTGCTGCTTCAAGAGATATCCTGGCCCTTGTGATGATTCCAAATTGACCAAGTCCTCCAAGAACACTGTAAAATAGGTCACTGTTCTGCTTCTCTGAGCAATTTAGGACCTCTCCTTTTCCTACGTGCAGTCATCGCTTGATAAGAATTTATTCTGTGCACAGGAATTCTATAACGTATATATAGAGATATATATGTACATCACATGCATGCACAAGTTTGTACTTGCTTGCACATAGATATTCTTTACCCGTGTTTATATCTTAAAAATGAAATTACGGCCACTGTTATGATATCTTTCACAGAACAACTGTCTAATGTAATTTCATAACCTGACTTTACTATGAACTTTTGTCACTTGAACCTGGCCTTATTTTCATTGATGCGAACTATTATTCGTCATATATGATGTTTAACAAACCTGTGACGACTTCCAGCTGATAGACATTGCTTATCTGAGGACCGTGATGAAATGCCTGCCCGCTAATCCCAGCGTTGGACAGAGTTCCCCCAATGGTTAAGTGTAGGTAGTCTGTCCACGACTTTGGTGCTAATCCATACTTCAGGCTTTCGTGCAGGACATTTATCCATAACTCACCACCTGAGACGTCTACATATGGTGCCATCCCAGTGTAAAAATGCATTTCAGGGCTCCGGAGTGCTTCCATGTTGATAACAATTCCACGGTGAGCTTGTGCCTGACCTTGGAGTGAGTGACCATGACCTCTTGCAGCAACTGTGATCTCAGAATCAGAGCCCAATTGCCAAATATGCTTTATTGTGGTGGCAATATCTGAAACTGATTTTGGATGTAATACCGCCAGGGGTAGCATTTGTAACCTATTGCCAAAGTCTTTGGCTGCATCATGAACTTCATCAAATGTGAGGTGTCCATTAATGGCAAGTGTTCTCAACGAATAAGGGTTGCTGGAACAACAAAATTGTGTTCGTATGCTTATGCAGGTAAGGAACATGAACGTAATGCTTCTCCAGAAAAGCATGTTATTCTTTGTGAGAAAGGATGCAAGCGGGTATCTCATTTTTCTGTTAGGAGTTTTAAGCTGGTATCTGTTCTGTTTGTGAACCAAAAGCAGAATGAAAGGTATGGAAGAGCCAAGGAAATGAAGGGTTGAGGAGAAATTTAAAGGTGGGTATGAAGGTGGCTGAGTCAACTAATATTCAGTTGAGAGAATCCGTATGAAGACTGCCTACTTGGGTAGAAGAGTTTCGGGATCTTCTATGGGGTTCTCCTTTTTGAGTTCTCTTTCTTGTTTATAAGAAAAGCCATCACATGGATTCCAAGGTGAAGAGAAAAAGGCACAAGAAAGAAAGATTGCACAAATCTTTGCACTTTTTCTAACAGTTGCAACTACAGTCTCACCTTCTCCACTAAAGACAAATATGTCTTAGAAAATTTTATCTTTAGCATTGCTAAGGATACTTTTCCCATTTTTAGTAAAAAGTAAATGGCTTAGTCTATATGTCCAATTCTCCGCCTCCATTGACAACCATGCCCATTACTCATGTCTTACACGCTCATGACTGATGATAGATTGTGTTCTTCATGAATCTAATAGATGTCGGAATGTAAGCCATCGTATCTACTTTGAGATCGGATGAGAGGGACAATGGGACATCTCTTTGATTACTTGAGGCCAGGTGGGATCTTCTGGGGTCCATTGAACACGTGAACTGTGTGCTTTATGGGAAGCTGAATGTGACTGGTTTTACAATTTCACTAGCCAGAAGGTTAAGTAAGTGAAACCGGGAAATGACAGGTTGGAGGAAGAAGACCCTGACAGGCTAAGTATTCTGCTGTTTACTGCTTGTTTTAATCGTTTTTAGTTCCCACTCCCCGCATTTGGATAGGTTTGAATGATTCTGATGTTTATTTGTTCCTGCGTGCATTTAAATTACATATACTCTCCAATTATTGCTTATTAACTTTTAGTGGCAACTTGCACACCGAGCACTACTGATAAGTGGCTGATGTGCAGTCCTGGAAGGAGGCATCTTTCACTTCCTTCTTGGATTTTAGCATTCTCAGTAAGTTCCCAGGCCTGACAGACGGAATTTTCCAATTACATATAGATTTCATGTACTCTCTGCAGAAATTTGAACAAAAGGATATATTTTTAGGGAAAAGGGATGGATTCACCAGAACTCAAATCTTGTTGCAGCATTCACTCTCTGATGAAAAAGGAAAATGGGGGATTCGGGTTTCATAATTCGTTCCCGAGTGACATGGTAAACGAGGTAAACAGAGGTAAATTGTATGTATTGACTTTTTGTGAGGAAGACCCTGAGTTGTTTCATGTAATAGTCAAGAGAAAAGGCTAAATAACTACGATGAAAATGACATGATAAAAAAAAAAAGAAATATCAGTTGGGAAGCATCTTGAACAAGGCATGCATTGACTAGTCAACTGGTAGAGCCTCCATAACCCCCGTAGTTTGACAGTAACAGTTCCTTAGTTTGACAGTAACAGTACATATATAAAGAACTTGACACTGATCATCACAAACAGGTGTCGTTTTAATGGCTTTCAGGATACTAACCTTCATGTTTATAATGAGTAGATATTGCACTGAGTTTCATCTTTATTATGATGACGTGGGCATGGATTTGGAAGTGTGAACTCTTCCCATTTTCTGTTTTGTGGTGAAAAACCTAATCCCTCATTCTCAATTTCTAGAAGCGAACGAGAAACCGACCAAACCACTAACTAAAGAAACAGACCAAAGACATAATTATCACTGATGATTAAATCAAGCTGCCCCATAAACACGTATTTATGGAAGAGTTCCATATCAAGATAGGCCCTCTCATGTCTGTTCAATGCCTCCATTTGTCGATCACGAGGCTCTCCTCTTCCTTTATGAGTCGAAGAAATGCAGCATTTGCCGACCAATGCATCGAGAGGACGGCTCAGGGTGGCTCCCTGGAATCATTTGATCAACCAAAAAGTTGAACAAGTCAGCAACAATTTAGACCGTGTAATTGACCAGTTTGAGATTTTTGAAGCAGCCACTAAGATGGTGACGAGTCATACTAAGATCCAAGAATCAAATCTCCGTCCTAATCATCAAATTATGTTTTGTAATTATACCATAGTCGTAAGAGTTTTCACCGTCTTAAAAGTTAGGAGTTAAAATTTTGGGTGAAAGACGGAACATATGACTTGTTCTCGTTATTATATACCTATCTTGTTCTATAAACATCGATATATTTAATTTTGTGGATTCTATTTATTGGATGAATGGATGGATGCTTGTAAAATAAGGTAGGCATAAAGTAACAAAAACAGATAATCTTATATGTTTCTTAAGTAATTTAAACTATTTTAGAAAAATTATACGATTTTCAAAATTATCGATTTTTTCTTAAATTTTTAGTTAGAAAATTTCTCAGGCTCATTGGTAATCGGGATAAAATTTTGAAAATTAGAAATTTCAAAATACGAATGATAATTGATATTATTAGATATGCCCATAAAATATCATATTCATTTTCAAAAAAAGTCTTCTCTTAGAATGAAATAACAATGAAATACACGTTAACGTGAATTAATCAAATGTTATTAAACAATAACTCAACTTAGCTCTTAGATCTGACATGAACTAATCAAATTTGATTTAAATTATTAAAACGAAAACTAAAAAGGGTTTTTTTTCAAAAATTTTAAAAATTGTAAAAAAATTTAAATTATAGAGAACATTTATATCTCACTTAATCTTAAATCAACAAAACCTTAGATTAATATCATTTAATTTTGAATCGATTTGATTTAATATACAAGTGAAAAGTAGCAATTCCGGAATATAAATTTGATTTAACCTATGTACGATCATAACTATGCAATACTTATCATGTCCCTTATCCCCACTTTATTCCACTTTAATCAATGTCGACTTGTCTCTTCTTGCACATGTATATATATATATATATATATATTCATATAAGGCTTAACACTTTAACAAGAAGCTATAATCTCTCCTACACTTGTCGTCTTCCTTCTTTTAAATTATCAAACTAGACAAAGGAAAGATCATTACAATAAGTGAAAGCCAAAGTTTGTGAAATTTGTCTCGTTTCATTGGGTTTAAAGCTACATGTAATCATGTCTTTAATGTTTCGCTTTGTGTCTTCAGTATCTTAGTGAATAAGAGGGGATGATTAATTTGATAAGAACTATGTATGCACTATCTTACCTAAATATTATATATATATATAAGTGCGGATAAGTTAAATTGTTTATTAATTAAATAATAGATTCGAGTTATAATTTTAAATTGTTGGAATTTTAATTATTATTAATTAATAATTTTAAAGTTAAATTTTTATTTATTACAAAGATAATACAGAATCAAGTTCAATAAGTTGAATTTTAGTGAAGTAAATAGACTTTGTTAATGTAGGTTGAGTATGTGATGAAAGGTCCAATAAAATTAGAGTTAATTACTAAAAAAAACTTGAACTTTCGTTAATTTTTTAATTATAACTCGAACTTTAAAAAATAGCAATAAAATATCCAAACTTTCTATTTTGTCAAGTCTAACCCAAACTTCAAAAAATGACAATAAAATTATTAAACTTTCAATTTTTTTTCAATTATAGCCCGACCTTATCTGTTATTCTCCTGATACCCTCAGCCCTTTTTTTTTTCTGTTTGTTCTTTTGATGTCCTAAACTATTCTCGTATTACAGGTATTGCACTAGTAAGTTCTTTGTTTTTAATTTGATATATTTCTTTAATGTGAGGGCGTCGAGGTTGCGTAATTTGAAAATTGAAGGGTGAGGGCATCGAGAACAAATTGAAAACGAAGGAAAAAACTGAAATCAAAGCGTAAGGTCGTTGGGGTTGCGTAATCTGATTTAGGTCATTTTTAAACAACGACATCGTTTTAATTATTTAATTAAACGATGACATTTCATTAATCTTTATTTGTTGTGTTAATTTTGACTGACGTGTATTATTAGTGAAAGTTTCTGAAACATGTGACAAGCTACATCAGCAAACTTAACGAAAACAACAACGTCGGGCTAGATTGATTAATATAGTTTGTATTATTAATGTCTAATACAAATATCATATTCCTTAAAACAAGAAAAGCCGAGTAGCTTGAGGCTATTAGATGATGGAGACCTATACAAGGTTTTACCGAACGATGAAGAAAGCTCGACGGATTGAACTAAGGAATGCTTTATAAAGCACGATTATGTGTTAATGAAACCTCTACTTTACCATAAGAATATTGAATCTTTCTCTCAAAAGTATAACTTAGTAATGCTTTTTGGTCTGCATAAGTGAAGAGATGAACTGTCCAGCATAAGTAAGATTGGTTCATAGAATATAATTTGTATGATATCCTTCTTTACTTTCATTTAGCTTTTGCTCCTCTTCAGGGGAAAAGTTACGGTAGAGTGCGGTTTCTTCAATCTTTTCACGGTGTAAAGAATGAGGGTGTGTTTTGTAAATGAGTGATTTGCATCAGAAATTTAAGTAATTTCTTGTCGTTATCTCTAATATCACTTTGTACCTTAACGTTATTAAAATAGTATTCATTGCACCTTTTTTATTAATTTAAAAATATATTAAAGAATAAAGGGTTGACAACAAAGGAGTCTGCCAAAGGACCCTTTAAAACACTGATTCACTAATTAAAACTATCGCTACCGCATTGCACCTTAATGTTACTGAAGTCGTACTCATTGCATCTTGAAAAGAGTAACATATATACCAACAAAGACTTAAGTCATGTTTGACAATCAGCTGATTATATTAGCTGTTAACAGATTGCATTAGCTGTTAGCTGATTCTATCACCTGTTAACTGATAGCTGATTATATCGATTGATTTAATCAGCAAATAATATCAGCTGTTTATTGAAGATGCTTAATAAAATTAATTATTTAGGATTAGTTGTTTATGTGTAAAATGACTAATGAGGACATATCTTAAAAAATTATAAGAACATGAATATTATTTCGTTGAATATTTTTATAAGAATTTAAATTTTATATATTTAATTTTACAGAAATTAAGTTTATAACTCTAATAAAAACATATGATATATAATAATAATAAACAACAACAATAATAATAATAATATTTATCAAAAAAAATAATTGACAAGTCGATGATTTTTAAGTATTTGGAGAAGACATGTTGAGGAGATTCTAAAAGATCTACACACGAATCATAACTTTATCTTTTTAAAATAAAAAACTTAAAAGCTACCAGTTGCTTAAGATGAGAAATGAATTTGAAGGCATAATTGTCTTTAAGTAAGATTTTTATTAACTGATAGGTTGAAACGCTACTTGGAGTAGCTTTTCAAAAAATAGTACTAGCTGTTTGACTATATCAAACAACTAATATTCTTTAATCAGCTGAAATATGGCTTAAACGTTATCTACCAAGCACTCCCTTATTTAGACCTATTGTGAAATACTAAAGTAAAAATTAGGTCTCCAATAAGTGCTTAAAGAAATCATTTTTTATATCACATTAGTATGTAATAGTTTCAAATTGTCTAATTGTGATATGACATAGACTAAATTTATAACCGGTATGTTAAAAGAAGTAGAGAAAATTATCTCATTTAATATTTAAAATGTTATTAATACAATTTTAAAAACGATAAAATAAAACGTGATATTCGTATCTTTTGCTTTTTAACTTTCAATTATACAAATTGATCGAGTCTAATATTTGATCTTAAATTATTAATTCATCCAATAATTTACTTAAAAGACGTAATTTCCTTAATACATACTCAATTTCATTCTTATAGAAAATGGAAAATGAAAAGAATGCAGACAAGTAATATCATTCCATGAACTTACTATGAAGTACATATTGTCATCATCAGCATTGTAGCTACTAAACTACCATAATAATGTCTTATGAATCTTTACTTACATCTTTCTTCTTTCCTTTTCTTTATCTTCTCTGCATTTTGTATTCTAACTTTGTCATAAAATTGCTAATAAATTGGGTTAGGGATAAGGATGGTTTGAGTTGGTTTTTGAAAACATCATCTCTATTAGTTAAAGATAAGGTCGTGTACTATTAGAACCCTCAAAATCTCGCATCTCAACGAAATTTCTATTGAATGTTGTTGTTTAAGTCAAATTTAAAGAAAGATTAAAACTATAATATATTTATTAAAATTTACTGAAAACAAGCAGAATAATATACTTAATTAAACAACCTTTTCATTGAAGACAATTTTATTACAATTATTACAATAGCAAAAAAATTATATCGATTCGACCGGTTGAACAATAAAAACCTAAATCATTCAAGAGGGAGAGCTACCGGTACAAGTTGCTCTTTTGTGACTAAAAAATTACAGGTTCGAATCACGGAAACGACCTCTTTGTAAAAAATACAAAGAGAATGTTGCGTTCATCAATAACCCTCTCTAAACTCTCCAAAAGCGGGGAGGTCTTGTGCATCGAGTACGTTGACATTTCATTACTTTAATAATCTTTTTTATTAAAATTATTTTTTATTAACTAATCAACCGTTTTTTATATTAATTAATTTTTATAAACTAAAACTAATAAATTAATTTTTATTTAAAAATATCTTTATTTGATTAAACTTCAATTTTATTATATTAGTTTTTACGACGATTTAATATCAATAAAATTTTAAAACCTTAAACTTCTAATTCTACTAATTTCACTTTCAGTCGGATTTTTAGAACAATAATATGAATTATACAGTAAATACCAACCATATAAACCACCTAATAAACAACAAATTTAGCTGAGATATATCTATCAGACCCAGAATTGAAGATCGTATGGCCGAAGCACTGAACACTATCCAGAGAAGGAATAAAGCATTCGGTTAAGTCACTTTCGGCTTGGAACTCTTGTTAGAACCTCAGCCATTAAACCATTGCTTGGCCCCGACATGTAACTTTCTGTGCTTTTGTATAATAACGTATAAAAGGCGTGTGGTGCAGTGCTTCAACTACAATTAGAATTATTGGTTAGGTCCAACTCCAAAAGAAGCTGCCTCAAGTGGGTGAGTTTCACTTTCTGAGGTGGGAGTATCTCTGCCTAGAGATTTTGACTTTGACCTTTCTGTACATTATTCTCCAATCTTGAGGTCTTCGTTGGTGGATCGGACACACATGCATTAGTATTAACACTTCCCCTTCTTAATACCACCCCATTATGACCAACACGTTTTCTGTTTCTTCGCAGGTCCTACTCGACTTGGTGGTAAATGGTAAGGATGGCAAATGAGTGGTTTAAAACGATGGCATTTTAGAATGAAATCTGGGTAGTTTGAGTTAGTTATTGGACCGGAGGAGGCACGAGTCCAGTCTAGAATTCAATCAATTCAAACTTAACTTATCTACTTAAATTAAGTTGACTTAATTTATTAACTTTAAGTTGAATTGATTCGTTAACTTTGAGTTAAACTGAAATGAGTTACTTTGATTAGAGCATTCTTATTAAATAGTTATTTAATTTTATATTGCAAAAAAGTAGACCAGATTTGAGGGAATTTGTATCTTTTTTAGTCAGTTCAACATTTTTACAATTAAAAAACTTAATAGAATGACCAAATTTTTAATTCTATTTTTAATTTTTTAATTTGATTTACTTTAATAATTCTTGTTAAAAATGATCAGTTTATTAAATAATATGTCGATTTTTGTAAATTAATAAGTTCTTATAAATCAAAATAAATCAATTAATTTTCATTTAACAAATATTTTCAATTAAACTTTAAATTCTTCGATGAGTAAGAAAATTACTTTAAGAAAATCACTTTCAATCATATTTCAAATTCTTTAATTTTATTCAATCTTTAGCTAGTTCTATAATGGTTAAATACTAGTTGAATTTTTTAAACCTTAAATCTTTTATCATATCAGTTTAACTTCTGGTCTGATTTTTATAACTTTTAGTAAATATTTCTTCAACCTCTTCACCAAAAAAGAGTTCAAACCCAAAATTAATTACAATATGATATTATAAGGATGTCAACTCTTTTCTTAATAACATGGTGAAACATTAAGTAAAATACACTTGGTCTTGGGTTAGGATAGAATATGGATCCAAGATTAGAGGCTTCGGCAGATAACAAGAATAGCTTCTAGTTTTAAGTCTTCCTTTTAGCCCACAGGCTTTTTTAAGTGAATGGTACCGGATTAGTCTAAAATTTGATAATTTTTTAATTTTAATTTTAATTTTTTTAAAATTAGACGACAAATTAAATCGGTAAGACAAAAAATTTAAGATTTAAAAGGATCAACTGGTTAGACTAGCATAAAATCAACTAAAGATTAAATAAAATTAAATAATTTGAAATATGATTAAAAGAGAATATCCTTAAGAATTTGAAGTTTAATTGAAAAAAGATATTGTTAAATGAATGTTAATTGATTTATTTTAGTTTATAAGAACTCATTAATTTACAAAAATTGATTGATTAATAAATTAATCAATTTTAAATAATAATAGTTATTAAAGTAAATTGAACAAAAAAAATTTGGCAATTCAAAGTTTTTACAGTAAAAAAAACTGAGCCAGTTGGATTTTTTAATTATTGCCTAAAATTAATAAATCAAATTATATTTAATAAATCGAGGATTTAATTTCTAACTTGAATATTGAAAAATTAATCAAGCTTGAATTTAAAATTTGTCAATGTGGTATGTCACGCTTGTATTTTTGTTAATATAATTATTATAAATGATTTAAATTAAGAAAATGATTTATATTAGAACTTAAATTAAGAAAATATAAAATTACTCGATTAAGATATTGTGAATAATAGAAAGACAAAAGAAAAACATATCAAAAGCCCTAACTATCACCCAATTACATTAACCAGAAACATATACTAGTTGGATATGGTATGAACTTGTGTTTCAACATCCGAATTCACTATGCTGATCCCATGCCTGAAACGACTTGTCTGAAATGAAGCTGAGGTCTTTCAGGGTCCTGCTAGATTTTACAGGACCTTGAATGCCTTTCAAGCTTGGAGACCTTTGTTGGTATGCGTTTAGCTTCCCTGACCTCAGCATTTCAGAGGCTGAGACCCTATTCTTAGATGGTGAATAGCTATCAGAGTATGCATCAAATCCACCTGTTCTTAGCTTTGGTGAGCTCATCGATCTTGCTTTTGCTTTGGCAGATTCAGTCACTGCCATGTAAGTTGGCAGAGGAGAGCTTGAAAAGCAATTTTCTTCTCCAACTGAACTCTGCTTTCTATGAAATGATCTTCTCGGAGCTGTCATTGTTGAATCCAATCCTAGTTTAAGCTGTTTCCCTCTAGATTCCACTCTATGCTTTGAATCTGAAGCTAAAATGGAGTCCAAATACTCAAGTTCTCTACTTTCAGCAACTCGAGTGTCCACCCACTGATCTAGCCAGTGCTTCCATCTTCCGTTGTTGAGTTCTGTTTCTGCAGAACTCTGAAGCAATTTCTATTGTAAGCTCTGTGAAAATTTCCAATTCTAATTCCACAAATGAAGTGAAAGGTGAGAAAGATGGAGATATGTTACTTGATGACTGAAAGAGTACTCTCTTATACGCTCTCTCTTCATTCCAGCTTCTTTCTTGCTTAGAAACAGAGCATCTGCTTCTTCTTTCGTCAAAATACTCCTATCCCAACGCTTTTGACTGTTCATGTCCATCTGAAAACACAATCATTTCATGAATTTCGATAAACAGAAACACAGGAACGATTAGAAGAGATCTTGGGTATGAAACATTTGCCTTTATTATATCGTCATTTAGATTCTGTGACTCTTCATTCTCATCGAACTTCCAAGTTCCTTCGAACGGTTGGTGTCTCCTTGCACTGAACCGTGACTGAATATTAACAAGGGATTCCAAGCACTTTAGAGTAGTGACAGCTTGACGTCTCACATTTCGACCTCTGACGATAGCCTGAAGCTTGACTATACCCTTCAATGCCCGTGAAGCTTTTCTTGCCTACAAAATTTCCAAGGAATACCTGTCAGGTTATCCTGAAAGTTTCTCCGATCATCAAGATTGATCAAAGTCAACAGAGAAAAGATTCAATCCCAGATAAGAAAAGCTACTTAATTCTTACAAGGTAACCCCGGAACGCAGCTTGAATTTTAAGAGCAGAAAATTCTTGAATTTGAATCTCCCTCTGAAGTAGATGAGTACAGGAGGAAGAGGAGGAGCAGCTAACAGGTTGCTTTCTAATGGCACAGCGTTCTATATCATAGCCGTATTGGCAGACAGATCGAGGAACTCCAGTGAGCAGAACAACCTCCGCCGCAGCCTGAGCAGCCACAACGGCTGCTTCAACGGCAGCAACTGTGGCGAGAGCAACATTTAAAGCATGCTTGCTCTGCTCTTCCTGTGCTTCTCGTAGTTCTGTTATTTGTCTTGGAGGTGATGGTGGTTCAATTGCGGCTAGCTTGCTCTTCGCTTTGAATCTTCCAAAAAATAACCATGTTCTTCTGTTAGTATGTACCTTTTCTGTTTTTGGTTGCTTGTCAGAGACAAACAACTTCTTCACAAGATCGAACCAGCTCTTCATTCCCATTGAAACACCATTACTGAGTCGAGAATATCCAACGACTGAAAAGGACATTCATGACTCCGCAAACTTCACAGAGTTGGATGAAAATCCTGACATGGGAATCAGTGGGCTTTAGTCAAAAACACTGTTTCTGCAAAAAAAGGTTAAGACCCATGTTCATGGAGAGAACCTATGCTTTATGAATTATTAGAAGAGTCTTTCTGCGCTTCATGGGACCTTTCATCTCTTTTCTTCCAAACTTCCATGTTCCTCCAATATAGTAGACGCTGTTCGGTCTGAAATTATCATGGTACCCTTATCTCAGTTGTCATGTTGCTAGGCAAATTTACCATAGAAGCCCACTTTGTACATGATGACTACCAATGCATCATTTCACTTGCAAGTTATCAATAGATTTTCTTTGCACAAGTTGGGAACAGCAGTAGGCTGAGTTGGGTAAAGCTACTCTGTTCCAGTTCACTCTGATCATCTAAAATGATAATTAGGTTTTAATAAGATATATCCTCGTAATTAGTAATAAATTAGATCTTCGAAACTAATAAGTCAAGTTCGGTCTAATCGAGTTTTACTCGAACTTAAATTTGATAAGTTTTTAGTAAAAAATTATAAAAAATAATCAGATAAGATTGAATTAATACAAAGTTAATAAATTAAACTAAATTTGACTGAAGTTAAGTTTGAACCTTAAATAATCTTCGAGTTGGATTCGAGTCTAACACATTGGCAACACTAATCTTCATTAATTCAATCCTTTTTTAAAGGGTTTATGATATAAATTCTCATTCAGAATGAGAGCACGCTTGCACATAATGGAGAAGATAGAGAGAAAGAGAGGATGCCATTATTGAGTGGCAGCGAGGAAGGTGTGAACATGCTATTAATGAGTGATGTCTAGAGAAAATTCAAGACAATGTGCATTGAGAGCCAGCTACTGAGGGCCCTGCGATAGAAATTACTATAATTCCTCTCATCATTTCGATGGACATTTTATCATAATTTTCTTCTTCTTTATTAGGTAGAGTCAACCAAAATAATTATAACAAAGCAGAAATATTTGTTTTGTTAATTATTAAAATGATAATATGTCAAATTGAATTTAAATTTTAAAATTTTAATCGGACTTAAGTTTAAATTAATTTAAACTTAAACACTTTTAAAAAGAATTGTAATTTATTAATGAATCATTTCATTAAGGATATAGAGATAAGGTAATTATATTTCAATCAAACCTTTACATAAGATACTCTTTGTGCTCGAATTTTGTCTTAAATTTGATTTTTTTAATTTGGCTATAGTCCGATTAAATTGTTTTTGATTTGTTGATTTCAAACTCAACCCTTTATAGTTATCCTTAATATTTTGATTATGCAGTACTTCACTTTTAATTATTTAACCTAAGTAGTTTCTTAGTCTAATTATTTTCTTGTAATGACTAGTTTTATTTATTCTTATACTCATCTTTTTCTGTTTGTGTATTTATTTTATTTTATTTTATTATTATATTATCATTGTTTTACATTACATGTGAGTATATCAGAAACAATATTTCTACTAAGTAGGGATAAGACGATGTATAATTAAAATTTTCTAGACTCAATTGATGATATTGTTATTGTAGCCTGACCCTTTTTTGCTATCTCTAATCTCCATCATTTCATGCCAAGGCAGCCATGTTCTGAGGTCATCCTTGAAGGGGTATTTGGTCAGCATCTCCACTTTTAATATGGCTTCAGAGTTGTGAAGTGTCACTGTTTAAATAGTTCCCCACTAGTTGGTGTTCAGTGTCTGAATACTTAAAAAGCATCGAGACAAGATCCTCTGTCCAGTTTTATGGTGTCTTATTCTGTCCAATTAATCTCAGCCATTCATTTACGCAGATCTTACGTTTATTTATGCGGGACCCACGTGGAGCCCACATAAATAAATGACTGAGATTCATGGGACAGAATAAGACACCATAAAACTGGACAGAGGATCTGGATTCAAAATCATCAACCTGCTTGTTGCTCTGTGAAAAGAGTAAAAGAGCTAGGAATAATTAAAGGTTACAGTGGCACTTCAGAGTACCAGTTTCTGACAAGCTCTGCACTTCAACCAACTTTGTTTATAACCAGTGGATTGGTTGCAGTTAGGAAGTAACTGGGTCGGGGTCGGGCCAATACTTGTTTTTATGAATCAGTTGATAGGGTTTGAGTTAAGACTAAAATGATATTGTTTTATTGAAGCTGTTTACTATACAAGGGAACTATGCCAAACTTTCATCTTGTATGGCCTGAACTACCCATCCCTTACAAAAATTGACACAAACATCCTCCCTGCTTAGATCTTGACGGCGAAGAATCAAATGAAAATTTACACTACAACTATGGTCCTGCTTGATCTTCACTTCTTCCCTGTTTCTTCTGTGTTGAAGCAAAATGTGGCCTAAACGACTCAACCGGGAAGGAGAAAGCAAAATGTGCCCTGAATTACTCAACCAGGAAGGAGAAGGCAAACCGTGGCCAGAAGGGTTCAATCAGGCAGGAGAAGGACATGTGTGGATGGTGGAGATAGTGGTGGATAACAGTTTCATAAGTTTACCTTGGCATAAAACTCCATGGCTTTTCTAGTAATCCTATGTTGATCTTACCGTCTACCCATCGTTTTGGACGGTAGAGGTTCAGGACCAACAGCTTTTGTAGAGTTAACGCCACCAGTTGAAGCAAGGAACTTGTCAGTTGGAAGAGTAGCCTCAGCAGATGCAATGACGGAGCTGAAGACACCAGACTCTCGTAGTTCCTGAAATATAACATGGAAGACACAATATAGCAACCTATGAGAAACAATAATAAGTTACTCGAAATAAAGTAAATTGAGAAAATTCCAGGACTAGATGAATACCATCAGCAGGTTTGAACAGCCGATCCAGTACTACGAATTTCCAAACTAATCATGCTATCGGTAGTAATTAATATTAAAACACCAAAAATAATATAAAAATGTATTAATACAGTTAGGATATATGTTATACATCTCTTTATTAATTGGACCTATAAGATATTAATTGGATGATGATAGCTAACCAATAATCCTTGTTTGACTTGGATTCATAAAGCTATTTTGGATAATGTTCTAGATGTTATGGAATCATATCTTAAATAGATGTGTATCTTGAGAAGAGGTGTGGTGGATCACGTTGATGTGTGGCTAAGGGTTTTTGCTAAGAGTTTTTGGATAGACATTGATCTTTGTTGTGTGGGATTTTGGTGTGTTAATGAAAGACTATCTTTAGTGCTCTTTGGTGGGTGCGTCAATTGTTTTTTGTGAAAAATAGCTGAAGTGATTTTGGGATTTCTCTCTTTGGTGAGACACACGGCTGTGTTTATGAGTGAGCACTGTGAGTGCCTTGGGTTTCGTGTGGATTGATGAGTTATTATTGAAGATGTGGGCTGTTTGTTTGCGTGTTCTTTGTGTAAAAAATGGTGGCTGTCAAAAATGGACAGCCATGGCAGCCACCAACTTTCAAAGTTGGTGGGGATGGCTGCCTTCTCCTGCCTATAAAAAGGCAGGAGAAGCATGAAGAGATAACGAAGCAAACGGAGAAGAGAAAAATAGAGAGAAGTGAGGTGAGAGAGAAGAGAGAGAAAAAGAGAGAGGCAAAAATATTTTGTATATTTTTGTGGGTCTAGTTTCTCCTTGTAATTCTCCAGTTTTCTCAACAGTAAAAGTCTTCTATCCTTGCCCGTAGTTTTTACCCTAATTTGGAGGTTTTTCACGTAAAATCTGTGTGTTTATTACTATTCCCTCAGTCCTATTTTAGCTGCGAACCTGCTCTAATCCGGTCAATTTTCACAACAAGTGGTATCATAGCGAGATCAAAAAATTACGACGAATTTTTTGACGTAATCCGTTCAGAGTTCCGGCGAGCACAGTGAAAGTCGGTGAATAGTAACCAAAAGGTGACAACTATTCATTCATTTAATTTTGCGTTATACTGTGCAGTTACTGTTATTAAGTACTATTCATGTACATAGTACTATTCACATATACGGAGACTATTCATACGCACGAGTACTATTCATACATACGGGTACTATTCATACGTACGGGTACTATTCATACATACGGGTACTATTCACGTGAAATAGTGGGAGTTACATTTTGTTCGTGATAGAAGCAATGGCAGCAAAATTTGAGATTGAGAAGTTCAATGGGAGTAATTTCTCATTGTGGAAGTTGAAGGTAAAGGCAATCTTGAGGAAAGATAATTGTCTGGCGGCCATTAGTGAACGGCCAGCTGGAGTCACAGATGAAAAATGGAACGAGATGGATGGGAATGTTGTAGCTAATCTTCACCTAGCTTTAGCTAATGGAGTATTATCCAGCATAGAGGAAAAGAAGACTGCAAAGGAGATATGAGATCACCTCACAAAACTGTACGAGGCCAAATCACTCCACAACAAAATTTTTTTGAAGAGGAAACTATACACTTTACGCATGGCAGAATCCACTGCGGTGACGGAGCATTTAAATACTTTAAATACTTTATTTTCCCAGCTCACATCATTGGGGCATACAGTAGAGATAAGTGAACGTGCGGAACTTCTACTCCAAAGTCTACCAGATTCATATAATCAACTCATCATCAATCTAACAAACAACACAGACACTCTAGTCTTCGACAATATTGCAGCTGCTATTCTAGAAGAAGAGAGTCAGCGCAAAAGTAAGGAAGACAGGATGACAACTTTGCAATAAGCGGAGGCCTGGACGGTGACGAGAGGAAGATCAATGGAACGTGGCTCAAGTGGGAGTCATAATAGATCAAAATCCAGGAGAAAGAAGAATTTCAAGTGCTACAATTATGGCAAGAAAGGACACCTGCAGAAGGATTGTTGGAATCTGAATAAGAAAGATTCTGTTCCTCAAGGAAATGCGGCAAATACTTCAGATAATGGAGATGCAATGGTCTGTGAGGCAATAACGACTATTGGAGGTAAGAGAAGATTTGTTGATGTATGGCTTCTCGATTCAGCAGCAACTTTTCATATGACCTCTCGAAGAGAATGGTTCCATCAATATGAATCTGTCTCTGAGGGATCTGTGTATAGCTGTAATGATCAAGCTCTGAAGATCGTTGGTATCGGCACCATCAAGTTAAAGATGTATGATGGGACAACTCAGACCATTGACAAAGTGCAACATGTGGAGGGCCTGAAGAAGAATTTGTTATCTGTAGGACAACTGGATGATCTCGGTTTCAGATTGGAGATTCAAAACAAGATCATGAAAGTGATTAAAGGAGCGCTGGTATTTATGAAAGCAGAGAAGATTGTTGCAAATCTGTACATGCTGAAGGGAGTAACTTTGCAAGAAGGAGAGGCATCCGTTGCGGTGACTAGTCCAAACCACAAGTCTGCAATGACGTGGCATAGAAAACTTGGACTTATGTCAGAACAAGGAATGAAGATACTTGCAGAGAAGAATCTACTTCCAGATCTCACAAAGGTAACACTACCCTTCTGTGAGCATTGCATTGTGAGTAAGCAACATCGTTTGACATTTAACACATCAACGTTCAGAAGCAAAGAAATTCTAGAATTGATTCACTCTGATGTATGGCAAGCACTAGTGACGTCCCTAGGAGGAGCAAATTTCTTTGTATCATTTATCGATGATTATTCCAGGTGATGTTGGGTGTTTCCTATCAAGAGGAAGGCGGATGTGTTTCCAACTTTCAAATTTTACAAAGCGTGGGTGGAACTCGAATCTGGTAAGAAGATCAAGTGTTTGCGCTCAGATAATGGAGGTGAATATATTGGGAAAGAATTTGATGAATTCTGCAAACAAGAAGGCATCAAAAGGCAGTTCACGACGGCATACACTCCTCAACAGAATGGAGTAGCAGAGCGGATGAATAGAACTCTGTTGGAAAGAATAAGAGCGATGATAAGAACTGCAAGCTTAGATAAGAAATTCTGGGCAGAAGCAGTTAATACCGCCTGTTATATGGTGAATCGAGCTCCATCGACTGCAATTGAGTTGAAGACACCGATGGAGATGTGGACTGGTAAACCAGTGGATTATTCCAACCTTCATATATTTGGAAGTCCGGCTTATGTGATGTTTAATGCCCAAGAAACTACAAAGCTGGATCCAAAATCCAGAAGATGCATTTTCTTGGGATATGCTGAAGGTGTGAAGGGGTATCGTCTGTGGGATCCCACTGCCCACAAGATTGTTATCAGCAGGGATGTTATCTTCATGGAAGATAAGGATCAAGAGCAAGCAAAAAATGTTGGCACCGTACCAGAGAATCCAGAAACTACAACAGTACAAGTGGATAGAGAAGTTGATCAAAATGATTCTTCTGAAGCTGCACC
>JAOQMQ010000009.1:21408547-21421523 GCA_027563845.1 Erythroxylum subrotundum | reverse complement strand
TACTATCAAAGGATATGTTGATGCTGATTATGCAGGTGATCTTGATAAAAGTAAATCCACTACAGGATATGTGTTTACAATAGCTAAAGGAGTCATGAGCTAGGTTTCAAAACTGCAGTCAGTTGTGGCTACGTCAACAACAGAAGCAGAATATGTATCAGCTACACAAGCAAGCAAAGAAGCAGTGTGGTTAAAGATGTTGTTAGAAGAACTTGGGAATAAACAAGAGAATATTACTCTGTATTGTGACAATCAAAGTGCTTTGCATCTTGCCAAAAATCCAGCATTTCATTCAAAAACAAAACACATATGAGTTAAGTATCACTTCGTTCATGAGAAAGTGGAAGAAGGAACGGTGGACATACAGAAAATTCATACAATGGATAACCTAGCAGATTTTATGACCAAAGCAATCAATGGTGACAAGTTTATGTGGTGTCGATCCTCGTGTGGCCTGACAGGGACGTAAGCAACATAAAGCGGCAAGGTAGACAGAATAGTGTGAAGAGCTGATTGACTCTCAATCAAATCTTCAAGTGGGAGAATTGTCAAAAATGGTGGCTATAAAAAATGGACAGCCGTGGCAGCCACCAACTTTCAAAGTTGGTGGGGATGGCTGCCTTCTCCTGCCTATAAAAAGGCAGGAGAAGCATGAAGAGATAACGAAGCAAACGGAGAAGAGAAAAATAGAGAGAAGTGAGGTGAGAGAGAAGAGAGAGAAAAAGAGAGAGGCAAAAATATTTTGTATATTTTTGTGGGTCTAGTTTCTCCTTGTAATTCTCCAGTTTTCTCAACAGTAAAAGTCTTCTATCCTTGCCCGTAGTTTTATCCCTAATTTGGGGGTTTTTCACGTAAAATCTGTGTATTTATTACTATTCCCTCGGTCCTATTTTAGCTGCGAACCTGCTCTAATCCGGTCAATTTTCACAACACTTTGGTGGTGTGTTCCTTGCTTGATTGATAACAATTAAAGGGTGCAGTACGTGTTTTCTGAGAGGGAGATTCACAGCTCTGTATTAATCATGTGGAGATTGCTCATGTTGGACTGTCATCCTTGTGGAGTGGCTCACGGTCGGACTGGTTGTGTGTGAACAACTTTCAGATCTCTTTTGGAGGAGTTAAACCTATAGGAAAGTTGTTATGTTTCAATCCAAAGTGTGTTCAAATTTTGCTATTAATTTTTCAGGTTCTTGAGTTATTTATTTCGTATCTTTATTATCAAATACTGTTGAGGTTAATACGAATCAGTCGTGTTATTGGTGTGAAATTCTTTTACGGAAAGTGAGGTTAAGAGATAATATCAAGGGTTAAGTGGCATCGGCTCAGTAAAGCCTTGGGTAAATCTATTGTACTTAGGTGAAAGTATTAAACTAGGTGAGGGCCCCGCAGACGTAAGCAAGGTGTGATGAACTGCGTTACCAAATTTCTCATACTTTTTTATTATTTCGTTTTTTATTGCTTTTGTTTTCGTTTATGCTAGAGACGTCCACGGTAAAATTGGAAAGTTTGCGAAACTACTACCCCATTGGTTTTTTATCAAATACAATTCATTTTAAATAATTTTTTTACTTCAGACCACTAAAAATCACTAACTCTCAGCCACATCTGACTGTTTCTTGACCATCTTTGGCAAAAAAACATTCACTACACAAGTGAGTTCCAAAGGTATTCACTTTGCTTACCATGGGAGAATATATCCGAGTTAAAATGCCTTTCCTCAAAAGTTTCAACTTCAGTTCTTTGTCACCCCACACAACATGTTCATGGTACCTTGAAACCAAACCACAAGATGCCACCATTATCCTTGAAAGAAGAATAAAAGAGATACGAGGAAGAACTTATCTTCCTGCAAATTCCAGTACAAATGTATATCCTCATAATGAGAATCATCTACTCACCAGTTTCTCATTTCCTCTTAAGTTGCAGCTGATGCAATTATGAATGCCTACAATTTACAGCACCAGATATTGAGATGAATGCAGTATCAAAATGAAACAGGATCTGAAACAGACTGCAGATTTTGGACCAAAGAAAAAATTAAATAAAACTAGGGTTTCAATTATACAGAGTTTAAGCCATAATTGTGGGTCAAGTTGTATCAAATACGAATATTTTAACGCCCTTAGGCACAATTAAGAACATGCTCATATCTGAAATTGTGATCCTTTTGAATCTTTGAAAATTTGAACACAATTTAGAACAAGCTCATAATTGGAGTATGTGGATCTAATTGTAACTTTAGGAATTAGTACACAATCTTAGCCACATCTGTATTTGGATACAATAGATATGTTTGTAACTTTGAAAATAGACACAATCTGGGTTATTCCCATGCGGGAGACCTATCTCCCCACTAAATTGTCTAATAAGTTATACGAGCCGTATTGGATGCTTGTTCATATCTAAGTCTTCTTCAACCTTAACTCGAATCAAACTATTATATGGTCCTTTGATTTGATTTAACTATATATGCGTAATCACTTCTCTCACCAGCCCCACTAAATACATCTTAAAGCTTTTTACTCGTTGTTCAGATTATTAGTTCGCTTTGTTAAACTCAAAACATTAAAGACAACTTAATTTCGTCCTTAATTATGTCCGCCTAAGTGATCAGGCCTCCGCCTCGCTTTTGTCGCGTCGAGTTGGCCCCTCGACCAATATCTGAACAATGCATTGGGCGGTACCCACCTACCTCAGGGTGGGTCAAACTGAATACGGGTGGCGCGTGTTGCAGAGAAACCCCCTCGGCCACTGCAGGTGGTCTTTTTCGGGATAGCTTTGGGGATTGGCTTGGTGGGTTTGCTCAGAATATTGGCCGGTGTTTCCCGATTTTGGCTTAACTCTGGGGAGTCTACTCGAGTCTCCAACTGGCCTGGACCCTTGGCTTTCGGCGCGTGGTGCTGGAACTGGACTCTCTCGTGGTTACAGAGCTCCTCTTCGACGCCCCGCAGCGATCCCAGACACTCAATCCTTTAGTTATGGGCATCAACGAACTACTTATCCGAAATTGAGTTGCTCTTCCTCGACACACCTACCGAGAGGGCAACCGGTGTGCTGGCTGACTCGCCAACCATGCTTTTACTTTGAGACTCAAGCTCACCACTTTTGATGGCGCACTCTCGGGATGTGCCACTATCCTTTTAGAGGACATGGCAGGGGTTAGCCTCCCGCAAAGAACCTTGTAATTTGTGTTTTTCCCTTGTAACCAAAAAAAAGAGAGAACTTAATTTCCATCACTCTTCGTAATAGCTTTCACGGACTTGGTTAGCTTCTCTAGAAATATTTAAAGCTACAGCATTGACCATTGCCACAACGTGTAAAAGATATACAGGCGAGAGTAGCATGCGTGGTAAGTAAATATTGGATATTGCAGGAACAATTTAATAATTAAAAAAAGAAACTGAATCGTCATAGCTGATAGCTTTTTTTTCTACAAAAGAAAGAAAACAACAATAAAAAAATTCTAGCTAACGCAGGGTTCTATGGTATTGGACACCATGCTGCTCACGATGAAGTAAGTCCACAATCGACATCGGAGGCTCGGTAAGCATATGAAGGCTTGGACTGGATATCTCCGCAATAGAGGCTAGTCTATCAGCACATTGGTTTTCTTCACGACTCACATGTTGCAGCTGCAGCTCCCAGGATCGGTGTAGTAGGCCACGAATAGCTGCCACCAAAATAATATCTTCAAGAAAAATCATATTGGAGGAGGAGAGAATGTTGATAACTTCAAGGGAGTCCACTTCCACTATCACTCGTCAATACCCCAATGTTCATGTAAAGATGAGGCCGAAATAAACTCCTCAAAATTCTGTAGTAACCGGAGAACCACTGCCAATATGGTGTAGCAGATAGCTCTTTTTAATCCGCAAGAACAACCGCTGTAGCCTAAGTAAATCTGAGTTGGCTACAACCTACGTTCCTCCCAATATCTATTAAACCCCCGAGGCCAAGAGAGAAGCAAGGACCGACGATAGAGACTAGACCAAAATAAAGTAATCAACAGAAGCTGCCAGAAGGCTCCTAGGCTAGCTCCCGTTCCCCGTACTCTCCTGTCAACACCCGCCTCTATTTTAAAACTAATTTACAGTGGGCCCCTTGTTGAGTTTTTGTCTCCTTTGTTGTCCCATATTGGTTGAAGACAACAATTGGGGCAAGGCTCTTACTTATATAAGGAGGCTGCTACCTCTTTGTTTAATGCACCAAACAAAGATTTGTATGACAAATGTGACTCTAGTTAAATTCCTCTTTTGAGGTGAGAGTTGGAGAGTTTGTCTTGGGTATTTTTTTGTGGGTGTGTTGGTGTATTAGGGGATTGGGTGAGAGGAAAAATTGTGTGATTGTAAGAATTTTTCACATAGTGGATTTTCTTCTCGGTGCTCGTAGTTTTTCTCTGGTTTGGGAGTTTCCACGTAAATTCTCTTGTGTTGTTATTTTCTGATATTTTTGTCTATCAAATATCCTTGGGTGTGGGTTTGGGAGGTCTAAATTTCCAACAAGTGGTATCAGAGCCAATGTGTGTTTTTCTTGAAAATTCTAAGTATGCTCTGTGGTCGCAGTTTTAACTGATCTTCCACATCAGAAAAGATTTTCTTAAAAAAGATTCATTTGGTGCGGTGAAATTTTGGTGTGGTAGTGTGGTAGTACATGTCTAGAAAAGTTTTGGCTAAGGAAAGACTTGGTATTTAAGTGTGTCTGTGTTGACCCACCTCTCTTTCCTGGAAACTTTCCTGGTGTACTATTCATTTCTACGGTAAAATTCATCAAGGCAGAAGAGCACAAGAAAAATGTCAGGAAATATAGTATGCTGAACGTGTGGACAATCTGGGCACGTGAAGAAAAATTGTTCGAGAGATGGAGCGGGTTTGACAAAAGGCTCTGGGTCAGTTAATGGAGAGACTGACAATGCCGCTAATATTTTCTCTATGAATTATGATCTTGCTCTCTAAAAAGGGGAGCATGTACATCCTCATGGCATGCCGCTAATCCCAAAGTTGCTATGATAGAGGATGTGATACTGTTAGCGGGTCCACAAGTTTGCACACGAGTATTGGTTTGGCATTAATGCAAGGTGTGTGGTGGAATTTATGTCGATGACTGATGAACTTCCAGGAAAGCCAAACATGAGAGTTGCACCATAATTTTTCAGCAAGGTTATTTTCGACGTGTGCCGAGTAAAAGACTTATAATTGGTTTATTCTGAGTGGGTATACTTTTATGGTGGAGCATGATGCTATGAAGCATGATAATTCTCTACATTGAGAGTTATGTTATTTTCAGGAGATCTTTATTAAGGTGGAGCGTGGTTGTGGGATCAACCAAAGTCGCCAAGGTAGAGATTGTTGAGTTTTTGGCTCTTTTGTTGTCCCATATTGATTGAAGATAACAATTGAGGCAAGGCTCTTACTTATATAAGGAGGTTGCTACCTCCTTATTTAATGCACCAAATAAGTCAAAGATTTGTATGACAAATGTGACTCTAGTTAAATTCCTCTTTTGAGGTGAGAATTGAAAAGTTTGTCTTGGGTATTTCTTTGTGGGTGTGTTGGTGTATTAGGGGATTGGATGAGAGGAAAAATTGTGTGATTGTAAGAATTTTTCATATAGTGGATTTTCTTCTTGGTGCCCGTAGTTTTTCTCTAGTTTGGGAGTTTCCACGTAAATTCTCTTGTGTTGTTATTTTTTAATATTTTTGTCTATCAAATATTCTTGGATGTAAATTTGGGAGGTCTAAATTCCCAACATCCCCTCTGTCAAAATTTTTAATTATGTTAAATTTGCAATGTTCGCGTCCATTACGTGTGCCAGTTATCACTTTATAGAGTCGATTCCTGTGTTTGCTACGGTTTTTGTCTTGGATCCGTTCGTACCAGAGAATCCGATGCCATTCCAGCCAGGTCAGGGAACAAATCTGGGTGATATAGGTGGGGGCAATGTATTCGGCTGCGAGTCTGATGAGCAGCTACAGGGGCGGGTGGATATCGCACTGGATGCACTTGAGATTGAGGGATTTCCGCGGCATAATTTTACAGTTCGGAGCCTTGCTGCTATTGGTGTGACAATTGATGCGTTCTGTAAGCTAATCAGGGTTTGGACTGGGAATGCTGATGCTGGTCTTCAAACTAAGATCTTTGCCATTGGGGTGAAGAGGGATTTCTGGACCCTACCAAGCCAGATAACTCCTCAACAGATGATTAAGTTCTGTAAATATCTGAAAACGCCTGAAGGACAAACTGACGTCCGAAATCTATCAGTTCATGCCCGGTTGTCGCGCCGTGTTGGTGGGGGTCAGACTACTATGGAAGTAGCCTTTGGCTCAATGCTGAGGGCTCAGATCCACGATTTTAAGAAGAAGGTGCAGCAGACGAATCTGAGTTATAACGAGAGGATTGAGGAGCTTCGTCGCCAGATAAACCTGTTGACCAGTAAGAAGGAAAGGGCATTAGCTCTTCTGGAAGCCAAATTTGTGCCAGCCTCGTTTTATCGTGAGATTGATAACTTGGAGTTGACTGATGCTGCTTATAAGATGTATTATAATGAGACTCCGAAGCAAGGCCATCAACCACTGAATCGTAACCACGTCAGCCTGAAGCGTGTGATCAGCAACAATCATCTTGTAGAGTTTGCGAGTGATGAACAGCATAGGGATCTTCTGATCAATTACGTCCAGGATAGGATTCTGGAAATGAACACTACTGGTGAGCGTAGGATGGCTCAGACTTTTCGAGACCTCCTGGCGGCAGCAAACGCTGAGATACCTGCTGTCGTTCCCCCTTCCGCTGCGCCTCCAGTTACTAAACCAGGTACAGGTGGGGATACCACCGTTCCCGGAGGTGAGGAACCGGTCCCAGCCCCTGGAGGGATTTCTGGACCATCCAAGTCTGTACAGAAAACAGCAATTCGGGGTAAGAAACGTGCCAAACATGCCCTCGTGGAAGGGGCTATGAACTTAGGAGCAGAAGCTTCCAGATATTGAGATGAATGCAGTATCAAAATGAAACAGGATCTGGAGATTTGGAACAAAGAAAAAAATGCTAGTGTATCAACTCAGATTCTTGCATTTCAGTATCAATGCGAGAAAGAATATAGACAGACTCACATCTCTATCGAATTTAAGCATGATGCATCTTTCAAGACCCTCCTTTCTCGGCTTGCAGTGGCACCGATCACGTCTTGAAGTCAAGTCTGAGAATTTAGAACATGTGTACTGTAGAACAGCAGCCTCTTCCAGCTTCACCTCACTAATGTTATGAACAGTAGTGTCTTTGAAAAATATCTTATGATAATATCTAGGATTGTGCTAAAAGGAATTTGCAGAAAACGTGTGTCCAGTTACATACTTTGGGGCTTTCATATAATTCTGCCATCCGTGTGCACCATCGGGACGAAGATGTTCTTGAATTCGAGCAGCTGATTTCCCATTTGAGTATGTTAAAAGTAATATGAACATTGACACCTGTTTGAATGAACAAATGAACAATACAAATTAGTGAATTACTAAACTCAAATCAAAAGCATCAAAAGGTGCAAACTGAGGAGATACAGATACCTCACCTCACTAAAAGGATCCTTGATATCATCTCGTTCAACACTACTCTCCTGGAAAATAGGGACATCAATGTCACCTGACCTTCAAAGAACCGAGCCTAAAGTCTTTTACCCAGACCAATTCTGTTAACCATGTTTAAAGAGATAAAGCCACTCACATAACTTGGAAATACGACCGTGTCAACATTTTCAGGAATGTCAAGCAGTAATTGACTCAAAGAGTAGTCAGTGGCACCAGCAGGATGTAACAATTCATCCGTATCAAGATGCAGTATCCACTCCATACCTGCCTCCTAGAATTTTGGGTAACAATGAGATTAGTACTTAGACCATTTAAGCTTAACAAAAGAGCAAGCTCTAGTTAAATGAGTAGGTTGCTGATTCTGCTTACCCTTGCCATGACAATTGCCATCTCCATATTGAGAGATTGCTTCACAAAAAGCTCATATATAGTTGCATGGCTCATAAAAGAAATTTTCTAACCACGTCTCATTCCAGATACGGCTGAAGGTGGGTTTCGTGTTGAGAAAGAAAAGGCAGAACAATGAAGTCGAATATAAAAGAAAGGACACAAGACACCAACTTAGTTGTAGTTTAATTAATTAATTTTTAAAATTTTCAAAAAAATTATAAAGCCTTGATTGATAAATAATAATAATAACAGGATAAAATAAGAAGTGATAAGGAATAAAATTTATACAATAGTATATTTTTATTAAGGGTGTGGATGTAACATAAAATTAAATATAATAAATAATAAATAAACAACCATACTTTCACAATTATTTTATTTTGTTTCGTTAATTTTGAACCGTTCAATTTTTTAATTTAGTTTTAAACTTTTCGGTTCAATTTATTTTAATAATTCTTATTGTTAAAAATAGATCAATTTATTAATTAACTAGTCAATTTTTGTAAATTAATAAGTTCTTATAAACTAAAACAAATTGATTAGTTTTTATTTAACAATCTTTTTTCAATTTAACTTCACATTTTTCTATAAGTAAAGGATAATCTATTTCAATCATATTTCATTAAACCTTAAACATCTTGTTTTACCAGTTTAACTTTCGTTTTTAAATAAGATAAGAATTTGATTTTGGAGTATCTAATAATAGTATAAAAATTTAATTTTAATAAGTTAAGAATTAGGACTTATATATATTGTAAAAATTAAAATTTCATTTAAATCAAGTTCTTTTTGCAAAAAATAACCTTAATATTAAGTATAAATTTAGAAACATTGGATTAGTAAATTTATAAATATTATATATATATATTCCAAAACTTAAGGCGAGTACACAGACAAATAGTTTTCCTTTACTTCTGGTGAATCCTTGGGCACCCACCACACTCTTAAACTCTTATCAAGGCCACCACTATACAGCATGAAACCACCACCAACACTACCAGGTGATACTTGCAGACACTTGACAGGACCTTCATGTCCATTAATGGCGCCTACTTTACTCAGCTGCTTGCTAAAAACTTCGATCCTCCATATTCCAATACTCTTATCAGCTGAACCACTGCACAAAACATCCCCAGTCAAACACATGCACAAAACAGCCATCTGATGTGCCGTCGTCTCACTCACCAGTTCCCAACTCTCAAGGTCACAGGTTCTTTTCCATCCCAGCACATACCCATCTGATCCACCTCCATAGACCCATCTTCCATCCTCAGATACAGTCACGGAGTTCATCGAAACGTCCTTATGACCCTCCAAAATACCCTTCAAGGAATGTGAGTTCTTTCCTTCTTTCCTCCAAGCTTTTATTTTCCCATCTGCAGATGCTGTGTAAACCATTCCTTTACTTGCGACCAGCCCATTAATGGCGTCATCATGAGCTTTAATCGATTCCAGGCACTTCAAATCCGAGACCCTCCACACCTTAAGTGTCTTATCCCATGAACCAGAGTAAACCAAACCGTTACAGAAAGTTAAACAAGAAACACTATCTGCATGTTGAATCCACAACTTCTTGTGGTGTCGCCTGGTTACAACGTAGTTGCTCTGCTTCATGAACTTTCCCAAATAATCCTTTCTTGTAGGAAGTGTGTCCACAAGCCTGAACACGTTCTCCGAGCTTCGTGACACCTTCCATACACGAATTCTACCATCTTGATGAGCAGTGAAGACCTTGTTGCCTACTGCTACTATTGCCTTAACAGATCCATCGCCATGTCCGAACTTTGTGAACAGTCTCATATCAGGTAATTGCCATACTATAATATCTTTACCCTGTGATGCACTTAGGATGAACTCTCCACACAAGGCTAAGCAGGAAAGAGACTCCACATGACCAGATAAAACTGCGAGAGACCTGTATGAATTAGCCCCGCGTAAAGACTTGCTTAAATATGGACACTTAACATCTTTGAGCTCGAAATGGAACGGCGATGGACGGGTATCAGAACTCGCTTCGCTGCTGGTGCTACTAATGCTGGAAGTGCTTGACCCCACGTCTAAGAATGGCGTCGAGGGGTTCATCTCTGGAACAATATTATTCATCAGATCAATCATAGTGAAACCTGTCAGGACCTTGATTCTTTTTTAAAGAGATGTTCTTGCTTGGAGACAAAAATGGAAATGGAAGTGAAATGACGGAGAGAAGAGCCAGGGTAAGTGTAGAGTGAAAAGAGAGACAGTCACGGATTTCTTGACTAGAAGTGAATATAAAAGTGTCTGTGAAGCTGAGGCTTTCCAGGTGTCCTGGTTCGAGGGAGATGGATAGATATTACTACTCGTGGACAAGTCCAAGTAAGAAAAAAACTTGTCTTTAAAGGAGGATGGGGATGACAATAATATCCGCTCGACCAAATTTGAAGTTGACGTGTGAATTTATATTTGAGTTTAAAATAATGATTATTTTTTTAACTTTTCGGCTAAATTTTTTAAATAAAATTTATTGTTTAAAATCGTTCAGTTTATTAATTAGTCGATTAATTTTTATAAATTAATATTTTTTACAAACTAACATAAATTATATATAAATATAATATCTTTTGATCATATTTTAAATTCTTTAATTTTATTCAATATTTAACCGATTTTATGACAGTGTAATATCGGTTAAACTTTAAACCTCATGTCGTACCTGTTTAACTTTCAATCCGATTTTTAAAACATTGGTTTAAAGAGTCGGCCTAGTCCAAACAACCCAAATTACCTAGTTAAAACAATTTTATATTAAATAAATTTAATTAAAATGACTATAATTTGATCCTAAATTTAAAGAAATTTAAAATTAAAACATCATTTTTAAAAACTTTATTAAAATGATGTCATCTTAAACGACTTATTTGAATTTAAATCATACAACACAAAGTCAAGTTTAGACTGCATGTTTTAAGGATCGAATTGAGCCGATCCATTGTCGTACCTAAATAAGAACAGATTTATTAAAATAAAAAGGAAATTAAATTTCCCTAAAATATCGTAACATTGTGTATAAGAGTTGGTGCAAACGTCAAAGAAGTCGGTTACCTGTTGAAGTTGGTGGCCTAATAATGACTGAAAAGTTGGAAACTTCCAATTTTAGTTACCAAAAAAAAAAACTCTTATAATGAGAAAACTTGTGAAATTTGATTTCATTATCAGGATAAGATCACGTATTATTGAAACTTTCCGGATCTCGTTTATCACGTATTATTGAAACTTTCCCCGTCTTGTTTTTCAAATTTTAAAATTTCCTGCCAAAAGTTTATATTTGTATTATAGAATACAATACTTAATTTTAGTATTTTAGTAAAATCACTTATTACTGAATCTATTAAATTATTTAATTTATGAATTATTATATGTAGAGGGTTTTACTGTCACATTTAGTTTCTCAACACTAGATACTTGCAAGCATTGAACTGCTGAGTTCACTTATGAAGATATATTTATTGCTTCATTGGTTTTGGTCACTGAACTTCCCAACCAAAACAATGACATTGACACCATTTCTTAATTCTTACACAAGTTACTCTTTTCATGACTCATATCTCACAATAGCTCTTTATTTGAACTATCGTCATGGATCTGTGGGAGCCATTTCACCTGCAACCAACAGAACAAACAACCATAAATTGTCAAAGCAAGTCAAGAAAAACAGAACAAAACTCGTCAATAACGTGATATATATATATATATACACACACACACACTATGAGTAAACCCGTTAACAATATTCATTTACAAACTTAAAAAGAACTTGAGGATTGGGGTAGTGTAGTTTACGTACCACATTTCATGCCATGCAGGGGCTTGCCACAGAAATCCAGTACATGAGCAACTTTGCCCAGGTCGATGAACCTCTCAACGTCCTTGGTGATGAGCTTGCACACGCACGGAACATCCACAGACCTCACTACACCACAACAAGCTTGTGATGGGTCAACCACAGGACCTTGTTTCCGAACGAAGCTTCCGCATTGACTTGCGAGACGATTCAAGTCGGCCTGACATCCCTGGCCCAGTACCAAGTTGTCTTTGGAAATGGAGGAGATGGCAGAGATTGCGAAGACTGCAAGTACTATGTAGTTGATGTTAAGGTTAAGAACGGCCATTTTTAGTTGGTATTCTCTTTATCCAGCTACCAACGTTTGTATGTATATATAGATGTTGGAGGTTTGAGAAACGTGTGTTTTGCTTCTTTAAATTTAGACAGAGTAACGCGTGAACTGAACTCCTACTTCACGAGGTTTTTGCATGTCTGTGTGTGATGAAAGTCGTGGGAAGTGTGATGGTGAGGCAGGATAGGATTTTTCTAGTACTTGTCTTTCTCGAAATTGGGCTCATTATTGGAGGACCCATCCTTCCAGGAATTGCCAACGCAAAGACTCCATTTCTGCTTTGGACCTTGGAAGATGAAAGTTACTGGCTTGCTTGAACCTTGTGAACCAATTCCTTAATAGCCCATAAAGCTTAATTGTTTTAAGTTTTATTTATTTATTATTAGTTTATTTTATAATAATAAATATTGGTGTATTTTTTTTCTTCAATAAAATATTTTATTATTATTTATTCTTATAAGTTTTACTTTTTATTTATTATATATCAATTTTATAGCGATTCACTACCGACTAAACCTCTAAACCTTAAACCTTTCCTTCGATCGGTTCGATAACTGGTCCGATTTTTAAATCATTGTTTAGAACAAATACAAAAACTTGTTTAGTGGTTATTGTGAAAATAGTTATATTTCTATTACTAATGACAATTATATGTCAGACAAAACTTAAAGATAAAATATTTTTAATCAATTAAAATTATTATAATCTTTTATATAATATTAATTAATAAATTATCAATAAAAATTATTTATTTTTATTAAAAATAATTTAAAATTAAATATACATAATTATTAAATCAAACTTTTATTTAAAATTTATATATTTTAAAGATATTTTAAATTTAAGTATATTTATTAATATT
>JAOQMQ010000009.1:21382194-21394273 GCA_027563845.1 Erythroxylum subrotundum | reverse complement strand
TGGAAGATCTTCTCCGGCCAATGGGCTATGGAGAGCATGGATCGGGCTTGGGCTTGACATCTTTGATGGATCGATCGACCCACGGGTCGTTATGTTCGAGTCCAGGCCCAAAATGGCCGACCCGACCAAAAGTGATATGTGATGTGTATATATATATACAAATAATGATCATAGTATAAACGTGTCTAAGAAAGAATTCAGTTTCTTTATATATGTACTTAATGGCGAGTATGTATATAATTCATTATCTATAAATAATTAGACAATTATAAATTCTTTTCACGCATTGCAAACTATTACTCTATATTTGAGTCCAAATTCTTATCATATAAAAAAACATTTTTTTTGCCATTTCAAGTTAATTTATGATACACTATTAATTTTGAAGGTTTTAAATATTTTTGCTATAATAATAATAATAATATATTTCTTTTCTATATGCAAAATTTCTTTAATACAAAAAAGACATAATAATTGAGGCATTATACATAAATTAATTCTTAATTAATTGCTTGTGTTATAGTGAAATAAAATAAGAATATCATAAATATATATGAGTTTAAATTGAAATATAACCTGATTAGGTTGATACAATTTATCAATTTACAACATAAAAAATCATATAGCAATCACAAACTTCAATTCATATAACAATAGAAAATCAAGTTACAAATGCAATGAGCTTGTTTGTTTCAACCTTCCCTAAGAATGCCTGACCATATGAAGACTGAAAATGAAGTGGGTTAGCTTCTTATCGTACCTCACCTTCAGTTTAGAAAAATCTCCAAAAGAATTATGAGAAACTTCTTAGATATTTTTGTAATTTCCCATAAATTTGGACAATATTTAATTGTATTTTTTGGTTTTTAAATAATTTATCAGTTAATTTACGTAATTTGATTAGATAAAGATAATAAAGTGACCCAATAAATGATCTAAAGCAATGGGTTAAAGTCCAGGTGAAAAATAAATCCTAATTAATGTGGACTATATTGAGTCTGTAATGGAGAAGCCAGATATGAAAGCTATATATATAAAGGTTGAGGTCTCCTCAGTTGCTCATATATCAATCGTAAGTATAAGGATTCTCTAACTCATTAAGAGAGCTTACATTTTGAAAAAACTGTAGAAAGGCGTTAACCACGCATCTGTGAACGTTTTCATGAAGGTCGCGGGAGATTGGAGCTCATTTTGACCTCAAAATTGCTTTGAAAGTTCAGATGGAACCGAAGCCAGATATTCCGCACTTCCTTCGTTTTTAACCCTTTCATAAATGATTTGGGATATGTAATAAGTTCTATCCTACGTGTTACACGTAGTATCAGAGCGGTTATGTTAACGGGTTGTCGGAAGCAAAGGTTTTTTGGTTTTTATCAATTATAGTTTTCATCTGTTTTTGATTCGTTTTTCAATTTTTTGCATATATGATTACGTAAAAGTGGTATACATAAAACTAGCTATAAAAAACGGGTCGAAAAAGTGCATAAAAAGGCTTTGAAGTAGCCGAAAATTGCCTTCCCTAGCACCGTCAGGAGCGTGCTACAGTACCGCCATTAGGCGGTTAAAGTTGGCTCGTGCGTTACACGCGCCAACCGCATCCACCCACGTGGTTCTACGGGATGACGGACACGTGTTGCACGTGCAACGCACAAGCCTCGTGCGGCCAGATATCCCACGGGTATGGATGAGCTAGCGCATATGATGCACGTGCCTGCCACTTGCTCGACACGTGGATGGAAGGGATCAAGACATGTGTCGGCATGTACAGTGCATGTGTCGTACAGTGCAGGAGCGTATGCGCGTGGGCTGTGCATGCGTGACATGTGCTAGATGCATCTAAAGCGTGTCGGCCAACGCGTGTGCAACGCATGCATGCCCTGTGGCCAAGTGCAACGTGACGTCGGTTGACACAATGATGCTGACGTCAACAACTTAAAAAAAGAACACAAAAAGTTCATATTTCCCGTAAGGGTGTCCCGGGATGTTTTGGGTCAGTTTATGGGTTCGGGAAATTTATAAAGTGAATTTTTCTATTTTTCTATATTTATTACATTTGTAATAAATTAAAGTTTAACTCCAGTAAAGGAATTAAGGTGTTCTGAATCTGATTTCGAGTGAATTTTAATATTTCGGACATCACTTGAGGGAGATACTTCAAGTTTTCATGTCTCAGGTCTCATGTTCAGTGTTGAGGATCGCATGATAGTTACTCAGAAAAGGAATTGAGACATTTTGAAGCTATTTTTGAGTGAATTTTCGTGCAACGAACTTACCATAAGGGAGATACATGAGGTTCTCATGTGTCGAGTGGTCGATTCAGTATTCGGTGATACATAATAGTCTCTCTATTGAGATTTTTCTTTACGAGAGTCTCAAATGAAGTTTTTAGAGAATGTCGTCAGCCCGAGTATGCAACAATGAGACTGCACATTCAGGTTTTAGCATTTGTTGATGTTACATTGTCACAAACCATATGCTCATAAAGAATGTGAGGATAGCATAAAGATGTATTCTTACGTTTGTGGACTTTTTGGGTGCTGATGAGGATGTAGTCACCAAAGTGGCCTTTGAAGTCAGTATTTTGAATTGTTCTGCTTGCATGTTGGGGGATGTCTCTGATTTTATGTTTGGTTATTCTGCCCAAAGGTGTTGGCCTTCATAACATTTTGAGATATACATAAAGGTATTAGATGGAGGAAAGTTTTTACTTTAGTGATCTATTCACCCAAAGGTAGTAGTGTCATAAGAGTTGATAGTTTGTACTCTTATCGCTTTTATGCGAAGGTCTAATTGCACATATTATGTATTCAGCCCAAAGATATTTCATAATATTTGTGATCGGATTTTCAGTAAAGATACTATTCAATGGCTTTGAGTATTGTTGTTATCCTACATTTGTGCTGATTGAAACATTGTTATTTTGTAGTCACCTTTTTGGTCAACAAAATCAGTTTCACCATTAAAACCCTGACCGATTTCAATACAAAGAAGTGGATGGAAGATGTATTGAATGCCATGGAGATAGTTAAGGTTGATATGGCCATAAGGACGGATAGGCCATCTTCAACTTCATCCATGAGCTTGAGAATTCATAAAGCAGCCTATGAAGCCTGTGATCGGTCTAACAGATTATGTCTGATGACCATTAAGAAATCTATACCTGACCATTTGCTAAGTGGACTTCCGAGCACGGACATGGTGAAGAAGTTTCTTGGTAATGTCTCCCAAAGGTACACAGTCTCATCTAATGTTGAGACAAGTACCTTGATGAAAGAATTATTCTCCGTGAGGTATATAGGAGAAGGGAGAGTAATAGAGTACACATCAAGAATGATTTAACTTCACAGTAGACTGAAGATGCTAAACATTTCTCTTCTTGATGTGTTCATTGTTCACCATCCTCTGAACAAACTCTCTCTAGAGTTTAGTAATCTGGTGATGACATATTACTCGCTTGATGAGGAATGAGACTTCAACACTTTGATAGCTTATTCCGTTGCTGAGGAGGAGAAAATTAAGTTTGCTACTACTATAACCCTCAAAGTAACTAAAGGGAAGGCAAAGATGAAGCTCGCTAAGTTCAAAGATACAAAGTTCAAATCTTCTCCACATGCTGATGTTGGATAAACCAATACTGGTAAAGGTCCACATGACACAAAGAAGCCAGCGGTATAAGGCCTAGAAGAAAAGACTGTGACCATCAGGTAACTCATTGGCTTATTAATTTATGAATCTAATTTGCAATAGTCACATTAAGTATAGATGATTCATCTTCACAGTAGACTGAAGATGCTAAACATTTCTCTTCTTGATGTGTTCATTGTTCACCAGCCTCTGAACACACTCTCTCTAGAGTTTAGTAATCTGATGATGACATATTACTTGCTTGATGAGGAATGAGACTTCAACACTTTGATAGCTCATTCTGTTGCTGAAGAGGAGAAACTTAAGTTTGCTACTCCTACAACCCTCGAAGTAACTAAAGGGAAGGAAAAAATGAAGCCCACTAAGTTCAAAGGTAGAAAGTTCAAATCTTCTCCACATGCTGATGTTGGACAAACCAGTACTGGTAAAGGTCCACTTGACATAAAGAAGCCAGCAGTATAAGGCCTAGAAGAAAAGATTGTGACCATCACGTAACTCATTGGATTATTAATTTATGAATCTAATTTGCGATAGTCACATTAAGTATTTGGTGGCTATATTGTAATATCCCATGTTCGGGGCTAGACCCTACAATTGTGAACTGAGTGTACTGTGAGTAATTAGAATGAATTGCATGCTCATGCATCATTGTCTATTCACAAACATGTGAATATTTATTGTTGGCATATTTAAAATAATTGTTCATGCATTCATTGACATTTTTAGGGTATAATTGACTGATTAATGCAATGTAAAATGTGAACTGTGAATTATTTGTATTAAAAATTTATTTGAAGATTGTTAGTATTATTTTAGGAATTTCTAAAATTTGGGGAGTTTTGGACTAGGAATTATAGCCAATAACATTGTGACATGTGGTAGTATAGCACAGTGACATAAGTATTACATGCAGAAGGACACGTGGTTACGTGTTTCAGACGAGAAATTTTCCTACAGCTTGTGTTGTTCTTCATTTGGTTTTGATCTTCACCGTATACATCAACACCAGAATCCTTTTAAGTCATCAATCACTGAAACATCTGGTACTTAATGCATACATAATAGTCCAGAGATTGGTCTGTTTCATTTATCCCTCCATTCGCCGAAAAACCTTTTCTTCAATCTCACTGTTGGGTTTTTGTTGAAACATCAAGTAAGATGTGTTTAAGTTTTCTAGATGTTGTGTCAATGATTTTGATGATGTTTAGTGTTAGAAATAAATTCATGCATGAAAGTTAGTCTCGGTGTTATTAAACTAAAGAATCTAAAACTGATGAGAATGTGGAAACTGTACTAAATATGTGTAATTTGAATTTAGAGTTATGGAAATACACTATGGTGAAAAGTTTAGGATGAAATGGAAATGTTGTTGCATCTGATATAGAGAAATAGAGAAGTGTAGAATAAGAGTAGTCGTTATTTATGGTGCTCTGTCTTAGTTTTCTTTCCTGTGAATATGCGGGTTGTTGATGATTATTATATAAGCTTGCATTCGATGTGTTTAGAGTGTGTACTGAGCATAGAAATACATAATATATGAGTTTGGAATGGAGAGAAATATATATAGAAAATTGTTGAGGAAGCACGCACGGGTGTGCATGAAAGTTGCGCATCCGTGACAAAAGTTTCTGGGTTATTAATGCAAGTAAAAGTCACAATCGTGAAATGAGAAGTAGAAACAGGTTGTTTTTGGATGCCTAAAGTCACGAGGGTGACTCTACTGAAGGAGAAGCAATCTCATGATTGTGACTCTTCTGCTTAAAGTGGGAACTCACGATCGTGTACAGTCACGATCGTGCACCGGAGGGTTCTTCCTACACTGAACAGTTTTGCTTCTTTTGATCATAACACCTTCTCCCGACATCTAAATGACCTGATTCTTCAACCAATATATTCCTAACACATTGTTCTACCTCTCCATAAAAATTGGTAACCTTATAATTTTTTTTGAAAAAGAGTGATTGAATTAAAGCAAGAGAATCTGTTGGAATAGTATGAATTGGAATATTTTACTGAACATACTTCGGTATGTTGGTTATATCTTGGTCTATAGAGTTCCAAGTGAGTTGATTCTTAATTCAAATAAAGCTAGAGACATAAAGCTTCAATTGTTCTGAAGAAGTCAAACTGTAATTCTAGTTTTAAGAATTCCAAAATCTGTCTGAAGTTGAGTTATGAGTTCTATTATAGCTTAAAAACAGACTGAGATATTTGGATTGTAACTTTCAGTGTATTGAATCAAATTGAATGATCTTGTGCCATTAGCAACCTAAGACAAAGAGGAACAATTGCCTAGAAGGAAGTGTTATTTAAATCCTTTCATTTTTGGATCTTAATGATCATACACAGTTGACCTAAATGGAATGCTTTCAGAAGCAGATGTAATAGAGAATGAATGCTAGAATTTTAGTTCAATTGGAGTACAATTAATGTGTACAGTAATGTATAACAGAAATATACCCGAGAATTTGTCATTAAACATGCATGATACATGAAGCATTGATAAATGTGTTTATTTTGTTACATAAGCGCACTAATAATATGAAATTGTTTTTATTGCATATAGACGAGCAACTAGAACAACCACTTCTAGATATTGCCGGAACGTCAACGCAATAGACTTAAGAGAGCAGTTGTGAGTAATCTAAGATGATCTCACTTTATTTGTACTGTATATTACTAAATTGTATTGTTATTTTATTAAAATGCACTGATACGTACTAATTGTGTACTGAATACCAGACAATATCTGTCCTAGGCGTTTGATACATGCAAACAATATTGGAAGTGCTACTTGTATGTGAATATGACTATCTAAATGATTTCTAATTCTTAACTGAAAAGTTGAATGTCAAACTTAGTTCGATGACTACTCTGCTGATACTGTTATTGTGATTGTTACTGTGACTGTTTTACTGTGATAATACATGTAAATAAAAATGATTAAATTCGATGATTGAACTGTGGCATGCATTTTATTTCAATGCATGCAATATAAAGGCAGTTGTGACTAGTGTTGCTACTGACTGACCGAGATTGTTACTGAAAGAGTTTAATGCTCTGTGGTAGAGCCTATGGTTCCCACTGATTACTGAGCTCGGTGTCAGCAACAGATACGGGAGACTGAAAAGGGCACATAGTCACAACACTATAAAAACGAATGTGTGTCTCATACATAAAGCATACATATCTGATTGAAATTCATTGAATGATTTGCAAAGCTATAATGAAATGATTGATTGAATGAACTATTGATTGTACTATTACTTGTTAGCAATAGAACTTGGTGTTTATCAAGTGGATATGAATTGTGTGACTGTAAACACTGTGTGACTGTATGATGATTGTAATTGTTACATGAATGAACCATTGAGGATGGTTACACTACTGAGATCGCAAAACTCATCAAAATTGCACCGTTGACTATTTCAGGTATGACAGCGAGACGACCTAGCTTCAAAGACTCCATAGAAGTAGATTTTGTACAACTTGACATCAGAGATGGTTCAAAGGTCGGTCAGCTGGGATTGAAGACATTGTTGTTTTCATCTTTGTTATTCCTCATATCTGTAGCATACCGTATAGACTGAGATGTTTATGCTCATAAGATGATGTTTGAAATGAATGCTACAATGCAACTATGGTTTTTGATATAAAATGAGGAAGTTTTGGGTTTTAACAAGTGTGATGTACGATTTTTAATTATGATGCCATATGATAAAGTGAAAGTGAGATAGTTAACATGTCATTTCTGTCAGGCATGTGCACGGGTTACCAAAAGGGGGCATGTGCATGTGTTAGTTGAGAGTGGGATGTTACAAATATAGTGGAGCATCTGATCAAGATGCTTCTACGATGTAGGGGTTCATATCTAGGATAAAACTAAATAAAGGAAAGGAGAAACTAATGGTTCACAGCAATGAAGAAGTAGAAGTAATATCTATGAGGAATGTATGTACTGAACCTTATTGTAAGGTTCATTTGGGTTTTACACGACACATTTTATATGTGATCTTTTGATCAATTTTGGACAAAGAGGGTTAATGTTTTGTATTTAATGCTTCTGTTGTATAGTTGTTGTTTAATGCAAAACATAATGGTGAAACTTTCTTGTCATATGGTTTGTATAGAATGTGTCTTACTCCGAATTAGATATATGCTTCTTCGTATCTTACTAAATAAGTTATGAAATTAAGAATTCTGATGATGAGAAGTCATACATGGTGTGGCATAAAAGTTTAAGCTACATTTTCAGAGCTAAGGTTGAGAGATTGATAAAGGAAAGCATTTCTCAATTATAGATTATGATGATTTGAGAACATGTGATGACTGTTGTAGGGGTAAGTTGACTAATAAGAATATTGAGGTCAACTCATGCCTTTGACTTGTTAAGTCTGATAATAAAGATAGCTATAGACCTTATACATTTGCATTATACAATTCTAAATGTATTATGACATTTGTTGATGGTTATTCCCATTATAGTTATGTGTTTCTGCTTAAAGACTGAAGGTTGAGAACCAATTGGGCAAATTCAACAAGATAGTTAGATTTGACCTTGGGGGAGAATATCATAGCAAACATGGTATTTTAGGACTTTAAAAGTTCCGTTTGTCGGATATTTGGAATCAGTTAGAATAGTGACTTAATTCTCTATGCTGAGTAGTTCTGAGCAAAATGGTGTGTTGCTGAAAGGCATAACTGCATCCTAAAGGAGTTGAAGAAGTCGATGCAAAACAAGGCTATTATACCTGATTATCTAGAAGTTTGGAAACTCAGCCTTGCACCCATTCGTGTATGGGGTTGCCCTAAAGTAGTATAATCTTATAAAGAAAGATTGTATGCTTGTTCCACCCATTGCTATTTAGTAAGATATCTCAACCATTTTAAGGCTACAACTTTTATTGTATAGAAGGTGAGACTAGAATAGTGGAATCACAAACAACTAAGTTTCTAGAATATGATGTCTATGATAATGGTGGGCTCTTTGACCCTTTAGATGATATATCATGTACCCGGTACTCATATAGTTAGATCCGGTGGATCTAGGTCTCTGTATAGGAACATGAATCTATACCAGTACACGCCGTGGTTCATGGGTACAAGATCTAATGCAGTTAGGTAAATCCATCAGAGTGAGACGACCTGCTATCTCATCTGATTACATTGTCTATCAGTTGTACAAGATTATGATATTAGACATGTTTCGAATCTATTTAGTTTTACAGAAGTTATCTTTGGACTTAATGCGGATGTGTAGTGGGATGTAATAAATGACGAGATGCAATCTAAGAAGCATAGTAAGGCTTGGGAGCCAGTTGATTTACAGCGGAACTGTAAACTCATCAGTTGTAAATAAAGATTAGATCTAAAATCTTTAGATCTAAGGATAAAGTTCAATAGTTTATGGGCTGACTCAGTTACCTAATGGTTCACTCATGAATAAATGTTGACTTTGATGTTACTATTTCTCTCGTATCCTCGTAGGATACATTTTGAGTGATTATGGCAATAGTAGTTTATGATGATATAGAGTTACATTAGATAATTGTCAAAACTGCTTTCATGAGTAAAGACCTTTATGAAGAGGTCTATATGGTACAACCTGAAGGATTTAAGGATCCAGATGTAACTTACATAGTTTGCGCGTTATGTAGATCAATATATGGTTTACTTCAAACCTTCCGAAAGTGATACCTTATAGTTGACGAGATTATGACCTCTTTCGGCTTCATGAAAGATAAAGTTAAGAAGATGCTTGTACTATGAAGTCAGGGGGAGCAAAGTTATCTTCCTATTACTGCATGTGGATGATATATTGCTCACATCAAATTACTTGACCATGTTGTATAAGGTTAAGCAACTTTTGGTCAAGAACTTTGACATAAAGGACCTTGGCGTAAAATCTTTTGTTCTAGGTACTCACCGGGACAGATCTCAACACTCATCAGACTTCTCACAAAGAGCATATATTGCGTGTGTGTTACAAAGGTTTAATACGATTAAAAGTAAACCTATCGTAGCTCCTATCTCTCATAGTGAGAGATAATTTTTGGCACAGTATCTAAAGAATAAAGTAAAAAGAAAGGTTATAGGAATATTTCGCATTCTAGGATGGTTGATAGTCTTATGTATACTCGGCTATGTACTAGGCAGGACATTGCATTTACTGTTTGACTGTTTGGTCAATATTTGGTTAACCTAGGAGTAGACCACTGGAATGCAGTCTAGCGAGTGTTGAGACACTTAAAGGAATTAAGGATTATATGTTGACATATAGCACAATCAACAAACTAAACCTCGTAGGAAATTCAAATTCAAATTTAGCCATGTGTCTAAATGATCGAAAGTCCACTTAAGGTTACAGTTTTAAGTTTGCAGATGGTACAATGTCGTGGAAGAGTGTCAAGAAGACACGGGTGACTTCCTTGATGATGTATGTAGAGTGCATGCTATGGGGCTGCTTCACAGACAGTTTAGCTTAAAAACTTGATTTCTAAGTTGTCTGTGGTTGATTAAGTGGCTAGACCCATTCGATTATACTGTGGTAATCTTCTTACTATGTTGTTTAATAACAACAAAGAATATCACATGGTCTTACCATTTAAAGGTCAAATATTTAAACATAAAGGAGTTGATACGAAAAGGTGACATTAAGATTTGGAGCATTTAAGAACTGAGGAAATAATAGTCGATCCTTTAACTAAAGAACTTTGCCCACTTGTATTTGTGACACAAGTATATAGTATAGGTGTTTTGACGTTCTTAGATATTGTTACTTAGGAAATCGTTATGTTTACTCCATGTACATTTATACATTTGATGTATTATGACGATATGATGGTTCATTAATAAAGATGATCTAGTTTATCATTTGTAATATGTGTTATTGTATATTATCATAATACATAAAAAAGTCTTAAGATCTGTGTTGATCTTAAGCATTTAAAGGTTGTTGGGCATATATACAGATTTGACCTTGTGCCTATGTCATTTAGACGCATACAGTTTTATATGGATATCTATGAAGTTTGACATGACATAGGGAGATATAAGTTTTTAATCCTATAAAAGTTTTCTATTGCAATTTAACATTCAGTTGGATAATATAAAAGTTTTCTCTAATGAAATAGCGCGACTTAACCTAGTTTTTAAACTAGAGTCAACACTGCAATTAGTTATTGTCCAAGAGGGAGATTGTTAGACATTTTGTAATTTCTCATAAACTTGGACAATATTTAATTGCATTCTTCGGTTTTAAATAACTTATTGGTTAAGTTGCGTATTTTGATCATGATAGAGCTAATAAAGTGACCCAATAAATGATCTAAATCAATGAGTTGAAGTCTGGGTAAAAAATAAATCCTAATTAGTGTGGATCAGACTCATATCAAATTTGTGATGGAAAAGTCTGATATGGAAGGTATATATATATAAAGGTAAAGGTCTCCTACAATTGCTCATATATCAATCGTAAATATAAGGATTCTCTGACTTGTTAAGAGAGATTACGTTTTGAGAAACTGTAAAAGGACGTTAACCGAGTGTTCCGTAAAGGTCCCAAAAGATTTAAGTTTATTTTAGCCTTGAAAATTATTTTGAAAATTTAAATAAAATCAAAATCAAATATTCTGCATTTCTTTACTTTTAATCCTTTTATAAACGATTACGGAAAGACAATAAGGTGTATTCTATTTGTTACGAAACTTACTCGAAAGACGTTGTCTGGTTGTCTCCCACCATTAATGCCTTTCTGTTGCTGCCTAACGTTGTCCTGTTTTAGCTTCTTTTTTTTTTTTGTTGTCTCCCACCATTAATGCCTTTCTGTTGCTGCCTAACGTTGTCCTGTTTTACTTTTTTTTTTTCGATATAAATGTTATTGTGGGCGGCATGCATGATGAAAATTAAGAGACAAAAAAACGTTGACAAATTAAATTCCAGTGAGTTGGATGCAAAGGGCCATTGGAGTAGTAATCTAATCTTCCCCACAACAGCAGAGACTATGGCTCCAAATTAAATTCTGCAAAGTGACATCCCCTCAAGTTTCCTCCCACATTAACTGCAACGACACAGCTGGAGCCCATATTTCAGAAAAACATTTATCGTATTTAGTTGATAATTTTTCCATTTGTGTGTGGTCAAAATCCTTAAAAGAGAAGGCTGGACTTTTACGCCTTAAAACATATAAATATCAAGTTGCAAGACAGACACACTTAACCCGTTTGTTTTTAATTTTGTTTTCAAATTTAGTTAAAAAATATATTTATTTTAATATTTATTTCTTTTTCTAGTTTTAATTTTTCTGATTTTTAAAAATTATGTAAACCATAAAAGTAGTTTTTTAAATATATTTTCTATTTCTTTTTATAATATGATTTATTATTAACTAAATATATGTTATTTTATTATTTATTATATTAATTTTTAGTGAAAT
>JAOQMQ010000009.1:21360820-21374403 GCA_027563845.1 Erythroxylum subrotundum | reverse complement strand
GTTGTCAAGAGGGGTAAGAGATTCAATAAAGGTAGGAAAAAAGTGATGTACTTGCTTTTTGTGGGGAACTAAGATTGATGAGGTTTGATCTTTGGTTAGTGGTGAGTTGTCAAGAGGGGTAAGAGATTCAATAAAGGTAGGAAAAAAGTGATGTACTTGCTTTTTGTGGGGAACTAAGATTGGGTAGGACTAATTTTTGTGGTTGTGAGTTAGTGATTGTTTGAATGATGGGTAATGTTGGTAACATGTCAGGTGAGTGAGAATTAGAAAGAGAATTGAGGTTAAGGGATGGAAATGGGTCCTTAGGTATAGGTGTCAATATAGGATATCATGTGGACAATTATTGGTGAGGTGGTTATGTAGTACTTGCTTGTGAGGATTTAAAGAGAAATATTTGTTCACAGAATATTACATGCCTTGATATGTGGGTTGAATTTGTTGATGGGTTATGACAGATTATGAGTTATGTGGTATGGAGTAGCCAAGGAAGATATATGGTTTGGATCGTGTGTGAAGTTTTGTAGAAGCATAAAGACGTAAGTATGGGTAACACAAGCAAACAAAGGCCCTGAGTTTGTCATAGTTGGGTAGTTGGTGAAATAATTGTTTATAGGGAGATTTGAACTGAAGAACGGAAGTGGGCATGCGGTTGATCAGGTATACAGCTATTTGGAAGGCAACAATCTAATATTTGATAGGCAAGGAAGCATGATGAAGAAGAGCAAGTTCTGTTTCGATAACATGGCAATGCTTTCGCTCAACTTTACTAATAAGCTGAGGAGTATAGGGTGGGGATTGCAAATGTTGAATTCCATATTGAGAAAGTGTGTGAGTTAGGCATTTGTTCTCATCACCACCATCGAAGTAAATGGTTTTAATTGGCATTTGGAAAAAATGTTCCACTATATTTTTAATTTAATAAACACATTAGTAACTTGGGACTTGGTTTTTAATGGATACATCCATGAATCTTTGGTGTAATAATAAAAAAATAACATAATATATAAAATTATCAAAAGAGAGAGACAAGGTTGGACCCCAAACATCTGTGTAAACAACTTCCAGAGGAGAGGAACAAGGAATGATGTTTATTCCAAAAAGAAGTCGATGACTTTTATTACTTAAACAAGAGTCATAGTGAATTGAATCAGATGTAGCAAATGAAAAACTAATGGAAAATTTGCAAAGAATATTGTCTGACGGGTGACCAAGTATGTGGTGCCATAAGTCTTTATTGCCAATTATAGACATATGAAGAGAAGTAGGTTGTTGTTGAGATGAGGGAAGAGATGGCCATTCATAAACACCAGCTTTATTCTGGCCACGGACCAAAGATGCCCCCGTATTCAAATCCTTGATAAAAAAATGAGGGAAAAAATCAATGGAGGCGTTGTTAGTCTTACAAAATTTAGAAACTGATAATAAAAATTTCAAATGTGTGATGAGCATAGAAAATTATTTAATTGAAAGGAATTGTGAGAGGAAGAGAGCTGTGTAGAGCCTGTATAAGTGATTAGTATGACATTACCATCTCCAACGAGTATGTCATCAATTCCATCATATTCAGAACGAATAGAGAGATTGTTTAGATCTGAAGTTATATGATGAGAGGATCTCGAATCCACCGACCATGGATTTTGTTTGTTGTTGACATCACTGTTAGTGACGTTAGCGTGGGGCCAATTTGAGTTAGGTGATGGCTTGGAACGAGAGCGACAATTTTTTGTTGTATGGCCAATTTTGTTACAAAGTTGATAGATGGGGCGAAAGGAAGAGTGATTATTTGAGTACCAGGGAGAGGATGTTGGGTGCATGTTTTTTGGCATGAGATTGGGTCTAGTGTTTCATGGTGGATAATTGGTAGTTGAGGTGTATGAGGGTGTTTGATGTTGAGGTTTGAGTCCTCTTTTTGTAGTGTTATTCCATTATTGTGGCCTGGATTAGGTTGAGCGTTGTTTTAATTGGGCAGTGATGAGTGATGTGATTTTCTTTCCTTCTTGTTTAAGAAAGGTTTCATGATCAAGAAGTTTGTCTTGAAGCTCTTCAAATGTCATTGGTGTTTCTCTTGCTTGTATGGCTGCAATGAGTTCTTTGTAATCATTACTCAGACCATTCAATGAATATGCAACAATTTATGCTTCACTTAATGGATGACCAATCAATGCTAAGTCATTGATGATAGACTTAATTGATTGCATATAATCTGAAATGAAGACACCTTCTTGAGATGTTTGCATTAAGCTTGACAATAAGGTGAGTATTATGGTGTTTGAGCGATTTGCAAATGTGACTTCAAGTTTCTGCCATGTTTTAGATGAAGTCTTTGAGGATGAGATAAGTGGAACAATGTTTCCAACCAAGGATGCTTAAATGGCTTGGAGTATAAGACGATCTTGGCGCAACCATAATTTTTTGTGTTGATTAGTTGCTGAAGCTGTATCACCTTCCTATGAGTCAATTTCAAGAGGACAAAGAAGAAAGCCATCTATGTAGGCCATTAAATCATAACCAAATAGAAGATTGGAGAATTGAGGCCTCCATGAAGCATAGTTTCCATCACGAGACAACTTGAATGAAATTTGAGTGAAATTTGAGTGGTTGTGTTAATGGAGATTAGTGGATTGTTATAAGAATGATTGTTGTTGGTGGATGAGATCACAATTGGAGTTTTAAGTGTAGAGCATTCTGATGCCATAAGGAATAACAAGAGGAGAGAAAAAAAGGAGTGTTTAAGAGGTAATGCTCTTATGGCAACAAGAGTCATGATACCATGTAAAGAGTATAAGAATAAAGAAATAATAAATTTTTATTAAATTGATGATTGATTTACAAAAATGAGCAGGATATATATAGAAGTTTACAAATTGAAATAAGTTGAGATATTCATGGATTATAAGTAACAAAATAAATATTTGTAATGACTGAGTAAAGGAAGACTCGGTCTCTTTCTATGCTGAAGAAATGATCCATGCCTAAAGGATCGTTCTAACAAGTTTTTGGTAACTATAATGTTTTATGTTTATGTATGTTTTTTTTGGAGCCTAATTCAGTAAATTTTCATTACCTAACTAGAGGAAGCGCCCTCTGACAAACAGGAGTACCATTTTTTGTTGCTAAATTCGCAAATATCCTATGGTTTGAAGAGCTAAAAAAAACCTGTTTTGCGGAGGTTCACAATGTTCCTCTAGTATAACTTGACCCGCTGGGGACTATTTAACCCAAGTCAGTTCGAGTCGGGTCAAGTCAGGTTGGGGCGAATCAATTATATATGGGTCAGGCCAAATCAAGTAGAGTTGAGTCCAATTGATTTGTAATTTGATTAATGGCAGTGGGGAGATGAGCTAATTGTGGGCCTTTTTAAGCAATGGGCTGAGTAATTTCCGGATCTAGTCAACTTGGGCCTAACACAAATCGGGTTGGGTCAAATGATCTCGGTTCAAGCCGAATCAAATCAGTTCAAGTTGGATATGTTCATCTCTTCATTGTCCTTTCTTCTCAAGTCTTGGATCCTTAAAATGTCCGCCGATGCAGTTTTTAAAAATTGTTTAATTTTTGTTTTTCCTTTAGGATAGTTTCTTCTTCAATAGAACTTTTAACAAGCCAAAGTGTTACTGGTGAAAACAATAACTTTTAAAGATGACGATTGGCTCAAACCTACCCTGCCCTTTCCCGCCTCCACCTCGTTTCACCCTTAAGTTAACGAGTCAGAACTTGGGCTTAATTTTTTGAAAAATTAGACTCGGTCTAAGGCTTGACTTTTATAAGAAAAATGACATCGTTTTGTCATTTTTAATTTTAAAAAATTGGTCTAGGTCAAGTCAAACTCAGGTTCAGATAGTACTACTTTTGGTGAGAGTTGATATTAAGAAGAATTATTAAGGGTATATTAGGTAGTATGTATTTATTAGGTTACGTTTCATCCTAAACCCCCCGAATCAGAGGTTTCTTATTTTTACTGTTTAAGATGGAATGGAACGTAACATGAAACCCTCCGCTTTCATCCCAGTCCATCCCATTCCATTATGAAACTTTCAAACAAACGATGGAAGTGTGTTACGTTCCATTCCATCCCATTATTAACCCTCAAATCAAACAGGGCCTAAGTCTTTGTATTAGGAAATAACAATGGATCAGATATGATTCATGCCTTAAAAAAACTTTAATTAAAATTTCTCAAATTCAAAATTAAATTCAAAGACATTAAATTAGAATTTGACCTTATTGGAACATTAAATTTATGTGAAAAAAATTGATTTAATTTGTTAATTTGTGTATTCATAATTTTAATCTAAACAGAATCTAAAATTTAAAAGAATTTTATTGTTTTGATTAATTAATGTTTGATTTATTTTGATTATTTCACTTTATTTTTATCTAAATCATAAATTTAAGTAGAAAAATAAAATATTTCTATATCCAAATTTTAACATGTTTAATTTTAATTAAACAGAATAATAGATTAGATATGTACCAGAATTACGTCCAACTCAAAGCCAATCTTTTCGTAAGGAAATCCAAATTTGATTCGCGGAAGTTTAATGAAATTTAAGTAGTTGATTCTAAATTTTAAAAATTAAATTAAATTAAGAATTTAAGCTCTTCAAATAAAAAAATAAAATTGACCTAAAAATTAATTAAATCAAATTTAATTTGTTGATTTCACATTGTACCAACTAAGCGAACCTTGCAATTACTACTATTAAAATTGTGCTTTCAATCCCAACATGCTCAATCACTAAAAATGGTTAAAAAAGATTATGAAAATTATAATTTTATGTAGAAATAAATTATTAAATTTATAAACAAATACCGGTTCGGATCAAACCTGGCAAGTCGGGCATAAATCCGAACCAGTGGGCCTTTAAGACCCGACTACTCGCTCTCTTCTTACCGCCACTGGGAACACTATACTCCTCTCCAAACAGCTTAAATCCCTTTTTCGATTTTCCAATTCATCTGATGAACCCTAACCCTATTTCAAATCCTTAATCCCGCCAATCCATTTAGTTTCCAATTTCAAAGTTGTTGACAACAGCTACAGACTTTACTCGTGGTATCCAAGATGACCAAAGTGTACGGCACCGGCGCTTATGACTTCAAGCGCCACCGTGTCGCCGAGTACCCGACGGAGTTTCCCAACCAGCTTGGAGAGAAACCGGCGGAGTCGAAACCCAGTTCTACGCTTCCTAATTCGATAACTCTTTTGGAGATTCAACGCGACCGTTTGACGAAAATAGCAGCGGAGAATTGGCTAAATACCGCTGGCGTAGAAGCTGAGAAGCGGAATGCTTTCGATCCAGAGCTTGTGAAGCAGATATACGAGACGGAGTTGAGATTGAAAGAGGGAAGAAAGACCGTTCCGTTACAGAGAGTGATGATTTTGGAAGTTAGTCAGTATTTGGAGAATTATTTGTGGCCGAATTTTGATCCGGAAACAGCCACTTTTGAGCATATTATGTCCATGATTCTAATGGTTAATGAGAAGGTAATTTCAGTAGTTGAATATTGTATGCAAGTAGACTGTATACAAATGTCGGCTTGTGTTAGCTAATGCGCTGAGTTAGTAAACTCCAACGTTGACCTTAAAAGATAATTCTGTACATACTACAATTTTGTGTATCTTATTGGGATAATTTTTTGTGGGTTCATTATGAAGCTTTTTTTTTTGAAGAGATCATTACGAAGCTAATTGCTTGTAAGAATGACTTTCATCACTACTTTCATTTCTAAATTGCAGTTTCGGGAAAATGTGGCGGCTTGGTTATGCTTTTATGACCGTAAAGATGTTTTCCAAGGATTTCTTTGGAGGGTTCTTCAACTGAAAGAGGTTCGTGTCCTGTAGCCTATTTTGAAGTTGTTAATTTTGCCTCATTGTTTTTTCCCTTCGTTGGACTATCTTCCCCATGTTCCCATATGTGAGGTAATGCAGATTGTGTCAAGATATAGGAACATGTAATCAATACTCATATATGTCTTGGAAATTAATGTGTTAGTGTTTTTGTACATGGCTAATCATTTTGCTCCCATCTTATGTAATCAGACGACTTATGGATTTCTTTTCATTCTTGACTATTCATTTTATGACAGCTTTTCCCGAATTTAGTCTTTCAAGAAGTATTTGATACATTGGGTTTGTTTGTAATTTTACCATCTTTGTATATTTTACTCATTTGTTTCTCCAATCTTTTTGTAGGGGAGAGAATTAAGCATAGCAGAGAAGACTAATTACTTAGTTTTCATGATCAATGCCTTTCAGGTATTTTATCACCCCAATTTATGATTTCCGTTGATGCATTGGCTGTTGACATGACATGCTTTTGTTACTGTTATAGTGTCATAACACTCTTTCTATAATAGGGCTTCAGTCAGAAGTGTAATACGATATAAAAATATCTGTATAGGCTACGAACATAAAGCTTAACAGGATTTCAGTTTTTTTTTTAAGACCTTCCTTGTAGAAAACTCAAATCATATGTTAAGTCTGTTTTTTCTTCATATTATTCTTTCCATTTTCACCTAATTTGGAATCCTGTTGCGTAGAGTTTGGAAGATGAAATTGTTAGTGAGACAGTCCTGAGATTAGCAAGTCTTCAGTCATGGCACAGTTTGTCGATTGGCCGCTTTCAGGTATGATCTGCTCGTGTTATTTTTGTTTTTTCTTAAAAGTTCTATCAATATTAGTACATGATTATCTTGTGATCGTGTAAGTTGCAGGTGGAGATTTGTCTCAATCCAGATCTGATCAAGAAATGGAAAAGGATGATAAGGAGAGAGACTAAGGAAGCAATGAAACGAGGAGAGCCTTTTGACCCATCATCTTTGCTTGAAGTGAAGTTCTTGAGAAATCTGATGGAAGAGTTTCTTGATGTAAAGTTCTACTTTACTTTTGAAGTCAAAACTTAATGCAATAAACATCCCTTGCCTCAAATGCTAGCTTGTTTAGAAACTAAACGCTTCTTTCATTTGTTTTCAGGTGCTTGATTTCAAGGTTTTTCCTAATCAAGAGGATGGATTTGATATCAGTGGTGGGTTAGTTGATGATGCTGCAGTCTTGTACTGCGAAAGATTTATGGAATTTCTTATTGATCTGTTGAGCCAACTACCAACAAGGAGGTATGTACTTTAGCTGTTGTCCTATCACATTATTGCCACCAATTTCTCCAAATACCAATGGAATATAGTTCTCACCAGCCAATTGTTTGCATGGGTGGTGGTTATGTAAGTTTGTCTCTATGTACAAAATGGTTGGGCTTTTGATCTCATAAAAACAAAAAGAAATTCTTCTGATATATTTTCAGTTGCTGAATTTTCTGCTACCTCTTCTACATGGACAGGTACCTGAGACCTTTGGTTGCTGATGTTGCTGTTGTTCCAAAATGTCATTTAAGTGCTCTTTATAGACATGAAAAGGGCCGGCTCTTTGCACAACTGGTTGACTTATTACAGTTTTATGAGAGATTTGAGATCAATGATCATGTTGGGACACAATTAAATGATGATGAGATGCTTCAATCACATTATGACCGTTTCCAGGCTTTCCAGCTTTGTGTCTTCAAAAAAATCCCCAAGGTCTGTCGTAATATCAATTTCCCTTCAAACAATCTTACTGTTCTCTTTGCTTCATTTATATAAAAAAAAAGCCACTTCTGTGTGCAAAATTTGTATCCAACAATAAGGTTTTGCCTAATGTTTTGTTGTGTGGAAACCTTTGAACTCATCTCTTTGCTCTACATTGATGCTTGTAGTTGCGAGAACTTGCATTAACTAACATCGGTGCAATTCACAAGCGGGCTGACCTGTCTAAGAAGTTGAGTGCGTTGACTCCTGAAGATCTAAGAGACTTGGTTTGTCATAAGGTACAGTGGTTGTACTTGTGCATATGTGGATAATTTAGTCAATAACATGGGCTGTATAACATTAGTGGTGATTTATGTGTATAGCACACATTTGGGCTTACTTGCAGAATATGTTGTGTATCTAGATTCATGAAATTATTTGAGATGGAACTTTCATTTTTCCCTTGCTGATCTTTTCCTGTCTTTAATCAGCTCAAACTAGTATCAGTTGAAGATCCCTGGTCTGAAAGAGTGGACTTTCTTATTGAAGTCATGGTCTCCTTCTTCGAGAAAATACAATCTCAAAAAGAAGCTATAAATGCTCTTCCACTCTACCCCAATGAGCAAATTATGTGGGATGAAAGCCTTGTACCTAGCATAAATTATTCTGGAGAAGGTTGTTTGGCTCTTCCAAAACTTAACCTGCAATTTTTAACTCTTCATGATTATCTTCTTAGAAATTTTAACTTGTTCCGACTTGAATCAACATATGAGATTCGTGAAGATATTCAAGAAGCTGTACCCCACCTCCTTGCCTACATAAACAATGAGGGGCAAACTTCTTTTCGTGGTTGGTCTAGAATGGCTGTGCCAATAAGAGAATTCAAGATCACAGAGGTCAAACAGCCAAATATTGGTGAAGTCAAACCCTCATCAGTGACAGCAGAAATTACTTATAGCATCTCCAGTTATAGGGCACAAATAAGATCAGAATGGGATGCCCTTAAGGAACATGATGTTTTATTTTTACTGTCAATTCGCCCTTCTTTTGAGCCTCTAAGTGAAGAGGAAGCTGAGAAGGCTAGTGTGCCACAGAGGCTTGGCCTCCAATATGTCCGAGGATGTGAGGTTATAGAGATTAAAGATGAGGAAGGAACACTCATGAATGATTTCACAGGAAGAATCAAAAGGGATGAGTGGAAACCACCTAAAGGTGAAATGAGAACTGTGACTGTTGCTTTAGACGCAGCACAGTATCATATGGATGTCAGTGATATTGCAGAGAAAGGTGCAGAAGATGTTTATGGGACATTTAATATATTAATGAGAAGAAAACCGAAGGAAAACAACTTCAAAGCAATTCTAGATTCCATAAGAGATCTCATGAATGAATATTGTATTGTTCCTGAATGGCTGCACAATGTATTTCTGGGATATGGGAATCCTTCTGCAGCACAATGGACCAATATGCCTGATCTTCTTGAAACTGTAGATTTCAAAGATACGTTTTTGGATGCTGACCATTTGAAGGAGAGTTTCCCAGATTATGAGGTCGGTACTGCCTTTTCATTTAAATTTGTGATGGCATACTGAACGTACACCATATTCTCAGTTCTGAGAAGTTCACAGTTCTGTTCTGATCTGTTCTTTTTCCATATTATTGGGAGTGTTGTTTAGCTTTTCTCCTACTGATTTTATAACTGCCACTAGGCTTCATGAACTGTTGTGATACAATACATTAGCAGTTCCTATCACTATTATTGGGAGTATTGTCAACTTCCTCTCATACCAGCAATCATTGATATCTTTTGTTTGTCTCAGGTTTCTTTTATAAATCCAGATGGCAGTGAAAACTTAGAACCTAGACCTCCTTTTCGAATTCGGCTTCCCAGGATGCTGAAGGGTGACACTCATGCACTTCCTGGGAACAAGAAGTCTACTGTTGATTCATTGAGTGATGTCAACATGATTGATGCTGTTAACAAGAAGGAAGACCTCATTGTTGAAGCATACATTCCTCCTGACCCTGGCCCTTACCCCCAAGATCAGCCAAAACAGAATGCAGTCAGATTTACTTCGACTCAGGTAGGTGGCAGCTACTTGCTTCAGTCTTGTTGGGAACTTCTCAATTGTATGCCTTTCTTTACATTTCTAACATGGTTGGTTCAGATTTGGGTTTCTCATCAGTCGAACAGCTCTCATCCCTTGTTCCTATTTGTTCTCATCTGTGGATTTCTTAGTTTTTAACTTCCATTCCTGCCTCTTTCTAGAAGATCTAGGCAGGGATATGTTATGAAAGTGATGTTAATTTATATAGTTGGTGATGATGAAAATAGTGGGATTGCAATTACATCATCTTTTCTGAGGATGTTTTCTTATCATATCTTTCAACTAGTGTTTTATCACCACGAAGTGGCTAATGGGCTTGAACTCCCAGTGTGCCTTAAACTTTGAAAAGTAATCATTCAAATGGGCTTTCATCTCTAATTCCTACTTGATCTCTGTTCTTGGCTACTTATGTGACACTAGATTGGTGCCCAGAAGAAAGTAGTGACAAGATATTTATCATGTCTTTAAAGCTACATGTCATTTATATCTGAACACATTTATTGTTTTTGTTGACTAGGTTGGGGCAATCATCTCAGGAATACAGCCAGGGCTAACTATGGTTGTCGGGCCACCTGGTACCGGAAAGACTGATACTGCTGTGCAGATCTTGAACGTACTATATCATAACTGTCCATCTCAGAGGACATTAATAATCACTCATTCGAATCAGGCCTTGAATGACCTTTTTGAAAAGATTATGCAGGTATGGGGTTTAGTGGTCCTTTCATTGTAAATATTATTTATCTAAACCTAGGATCTTGCAGGAGATAATTCTACCTTTCTAGCTTGTCCCTCTGATATGGCATATTTGATGCAAACTTGTTCATACCTCAACTTTTTCAGAGAGACGTTCCAGCACGATATCTTCTTCGACTGGGTCAAGGTGAACAGGAACTGGCTACTGATCTTGACTTTAGCAGGCAGGGCCGTGTTAATGCGATGCTTGTTCGGCGGTTAGAATTACTTGGTGAAGTAGAGAGGCTTGCAAGGTCACTCCAACTTCCTGAGGACGTAGGTTATACTTGTGAAACTGCAGGATACTTTTGGTTGCTTCATGTCTATTCACGCTGGGAACAATTCATTGCTGCTTGCGTGGGTAATGAAGACAAACCATCATTTGTTCAGGAACGGTTCCCCTTTAAGGAATTCTTCTCCAACACTCCTCAACCTGTCTTTAGTGGTCAGTCATTTGAAAAAGATATGTGGGCCGCTAAGGGTTGCTTTAGTCATCTGAAGACTATGTTCCAAGAGCTAGAAGAATGTAGAGCTTTTGAACTGCTTAAATCAACTGCTGATCGAGCAAATTACCTTATGACAAAGCAGGCCAAAATAGTAGCAATGACTTGCACTCATGCAGCCCTGAAGAGAAAGGACTTTCTTCAATTAGGTTTCAAGTATGACAACCTGTTGATGGAAGAGAGTGCCCAGATATTGGAGATTGAAACTTTCATCCCAATGTTACTTCAAAGGCAGGAGGATGGTTATGCCCGGCTTAAGCGTTGCGTACTGATTGGTGATCATCACCAGTTACCTCCTGTTGTGAAGAATATGGCATTTCAGAAATACAGCCACATGGACCAAAGCTTGTTTACAAGGTTTGTTCGGCTTGGTATTCCTTATATTGAGCTCAATGCCCAAGGTAGAGCTAGGCCAAGCATAGCCAGACTTTACAATTGGAGGTACCGAGATCTGGGAGATCTTCCTTTTGTGAAAGAGAGTAACATATACCATAGAGCTAATGCAGGATTCTCATATGAATATCAGCTTGTGGATGTGCCTGATTACCATGGCAGAGGGGAGACTGCCCCTTCCCCTTGGTTCTATCAGAATGAGGGAGAAGCAGAATATATTGTGAGTGTTTACATCTATATGCGATTGCTGGGATATCCTGCAAACAAGATTTCCATCTTGACAACTTATAATGGTCAGAAACTTCTGATTCGTGATGTCATCAACCGACGATGTGTTCCTTACAACTTTATTGGTCCTCCTAGCAAGGTGAGACACTGATGATTTATATTATCCCCCTGAATTAGAGTTTGCTAAGATTTGGTCTGCATGAAAAAAAAGTGTTTATTTCATAACTTCCATCTCTTCATTATTGTTGTCATTCTTGTCATCACCTAATAAAATTAATCCACAGCATTCTCTGGGAAACTTATATGGGTTATCCATGGACAAATTATGTTAATTCAGTTAGAAATATTTCTTTTGTTTGAATGTTGAAGATATTCATGCCAAGCTTGGTATAACAAGTTTATTTGTAATATATCAGGTCACTACAGTTGATAAATTTCAAGGGCAGCAGAATGACTTTATTTTACTCTCTCTTGTGCGGACTCGCTTTGTTGGTCATCTTCGTGATGTTAGAAGATTGGTCGTTGCTATGTCTCGTGCCAGACTTGGACTCTATGTGTTTTGCCGACGTTCATTGTTTGAGCAATGCTATGAATTGCAGCCTACATTTCAGCTTCTGCTGCAGAGGCCTGACCATCTGGCCTTGAATTTTAATGAGATGTCCTCATACACAGAACGGCTTGTTGAGGATATTGGACATCCTTATCTTGTGAGTGACATTGACGAAATGGGCCACATTGTAGTTGATAAAATGAATCAAATATATCAGGTACAGTCCTTCTCTGATCACATCAATTTTCCTATCTTGTTAGTGAATAGTTGGTTCCTGAATCCAGCAGAAACTGTGTAGTTCAGATTACACCAATTCACAGTAGCATTATGTTGAAGCTAAAAGGTACAGAGTGATCTTAGTTCGCAAATTCGAGCTGAAACATGCCAAGTTGCAAAACAATATTTTAGAGTACATACTAAAGTTTGAAGCATACTTCTATAATTGCATTCCAATATCTGTCGACCCAAGTCTACCGGTCTGACGCCCATTTCTTAACTTTTATTGTCAGGCAAGTATGATGAATCATCAGTTTCAGCAGTATTTGCCATCATTGGATGTATCCGGGCCTGAGAAAGATGCAGAGGACAATCACGCACTGGAGCAAAGCCAGCCAGGTGAAGCTATGGATGGTGTTGCAGGTAGTCAAAATGGAGCTATACCTCTCGACGAACAATCCAATGAGGGCTTGCCACCTGAAGGAGTTGCAAGTCAAAGTGCAGATATACCCCTCGAGGAACAATCCAATGAGGGCTTGCCACCTGAAGGAGCTGCAACTCAAAATGCAGATATACCTCTCGGGAAACAATCCAATGAAAGTTTGCCACCTGAAGTAGGTGCAGGTCAGAATGGAGATTTACCTCTCGAGGAACAATCCAATGAGCGTTTGACACCTGAAGGACGTGCATCTGAAGAAGCTGCAATGGAGGAGCAGATTACTCAAAATAGTGACTGAAGATGATGACTGGAAGACTTGAGCTGGAGGGCGAGTTTTCAGCAGCAAGGCACACGATTATAGCACACATGTACGCCTCAATGAACGAGCACAAGCAAAGTATAGACAGGAAAGGCAGGTTATTGGGGGTGATTTTATCTGTACAGTGCCTTGGTTATATAGGATCGAGAATCCTAGAGCGAATACAACCATCTTCTTTGTATAAGCAAAGAATTGGCACGCACTTCGATTTGTAGGATTTTGCCAGTGGTCAGGGACTGGAGATGCAGACCAGGAATCTGTAGAAGTAACTTCTTTTATTGGTGTCGGTTAGATGGTATTTCTTACCGTTCCTGAATATTTGGAAGGATCAATGTAGTTTTAGAGATAAACAGAGACATGTAAAACTAATACCTTCAGCTATTGAAGAACGCTGTTTCAGCTATATCTGTAATGGATGTAACTATAAGGCAGATCAAACTGTTTATGCAATATGTTATTTCGACGAGTTATCTATTAGAATGTAAGAAAATTATCAAAAAAGTTATTAAAATCTCTTATGTGTGATCAAGTAGAA
>JAOQMQ010000009.1:21319990-21340101 GCA_027563845.1 Erythroxylum subrotundum | reverse complement strand
TTGGATTTACCTCTCTTCGATGGATTACACCAAGTCACCAACGTATGGGTATGACGGTATGTCCTCTCCTCTCTTAGTTATCGCAAATAAGGTATGATATGAATATATGATGAACTAAGGTATAGCTCAGCAACAGGTATAGCTTGGCACAAATATTGTAAGACAAGACAAGGTATATATAGCTCGGCAACGTATGAAGAAAGAATGACAGTGCCGTGCGTGTGAGGACAGCGAGTGGCCGAGTGCTCAAGTTGAGTGAGTGACAGCAAGTGCTCGACAACGTTTGACGACAGAGGCAGCGTTGGAACGTTTGACGACAGCGGCAGCGGCAAGTTGAGTGACACTGCGTGTGCTTGAGAGTTGAGACGGCAGCTGCTACTGGCTAGTTGGAACTTGGAACGTTTGAGGTCGTTGTCTATGAAGGAACATGGAACGTCAACGTAAGTCGATTATTCTGGAATAAGATTGTTAGGTTTTGGTTTTAAATTGCTATTTGAAACTTCCGTAATTAGTAATTACACAATAGTAGTAAATTATATAAGAGTAAAGTGAAATATTATATATATGTACTGAAAAAAAAGTTAATAAAAATGGATCGGGTATGGGTATCCATCGGTTCGGGTTATTACTCAACTCATATCCATATCCATATCCACATCTATTTTTTAACATCCATTTAAAATCCATTTTTTAGTCTCCATATCTATTTTTTAGGGTCGGGTAGTACGGATATTAATCGGGTTGAAAACCCATTGCCATCCCTAAATGCTTTTGATTCTAAATTTCATAATATTCAATGCATTGAAATAAGGCAAATATTTTTATTTCCAATTTTAATCTTCTTTATGTTTTTCAATTCAATATGTGAAGAAGTATTCAATTTAGACCATTTGAATTTTTTTATTTTTTATTAATTTATTTAATTAAATATTTTTTTAAAAATATATGTAATTAATAAATTATTTAAAAGAGTACAGTGGGCGACCCATTGAACCCGAAGTCCATCGAACTTGTTGACAAATCAATAGGTCAGGCCCATCGATAGGCATCAATCAGGACCATTTGTATTCCAGACATCAAACCAAACCCAACCGAACCCCGCCACTTAGCGATTCCGAAAAGTCCCACGTTAATCTGTTGTCAGAAAGCGACAAGCAACTCAATAATTGCGTAAATCTGTACAATTACTAATTAGTTTTATTTTCTCTGCTTGAGTTGGCATTTGTGATTATTGGAATTAAAGACTCGTGCTTCTTCTTTCTTCCACAGTTCTGGAGCAAATCTTTCTTTTTTCTCGTAAGCAAACCCTAAAAATCTGTGTTTCAGGGATTGTTACCGTGCTTCGATTCGTTCTGATTGTACAGGTAAGACTCTATCAATCTCCCTGTTGTTGAAATTATTACCATTCTTTTGGTTTTGGATCTTGAATCATGTCTGAGAAAATGAAATTGAAATCGTGTAATGGATGAAAGATTGTTCTTTCTTCCTCTTCTAATTTCTTGATTTTGGGTTTGTAACTGCTGATGAATCTTGTGTTAATCGTTAATATATCTGATCTATTTCTGTTTAGATCTAAGAACTGAATGGAACGGAATCCGTGTTGTGTTTCGTTTGGTGGGTTTTTTTAGAGTGTTTCGATTTGTTCTTGCTTGCGTAGGTTGTTCTGAAAGATGTCGAGTCAAGAACAGCGCTTGAACGTGGTTCCAACTGTTACAGTGCTTGCAGTTGTGAAAGCCCGACTTGTCGGTGCTACCAGAGGTCACGCTCTTCTCAAGAAGAAGAGCGATGCTTTAACCGTCCAGTTTCGTCAAATTCTGAAGAAGATTGTGTCCACCAAAGAATCAATGGGGGAGATCATGAAAGCCTCATCATTTGCACTGACTGAAGCCAAGTATGTGGCTGGTGAGAACATCAAGCATAGTATACTGGAGAATGTTCAGACAGCATCTCTTAAAGTCCGATCTCGACAAGAGAATGTTGCCGGAGTGAAACTTCCCAAGTTCGAGTATTTCACCGAAGGCGAGACCAGGAACGATTTAACTGGACTGGCCAGGGGTGGCCAACAGGTGCAGGCCTGTCGAGCGGCTTATGTCAAAGCAATTGAGGTTCTTGTTGAGCTTGCTTCACTTCAGACATCATTCTTGACACTTGACGAGGCAATAAAGACCACTAATAGGAGGGTTAATGCATTGGAGAATGTTGTGAAGCCAAAATTGGAGAATACTATTACTTACATTAAGGGGGAGTTGGATGAGCTTGAGAGGGAGGATTTCTTCAGGTTAAAGAAGATACAGGGTTACAAAAGGAGGGAAATTGAGAGGCAACTTGCTGATGCTAAGCTGTTTGCAGAGGAAAAGTTTGCGGAGAAAGTCTCATTGCAGAAGGGTATTTCGTTGAATTCGGCTCACAATTTGTTGTCTGCAGCATCAGGGAAGGATGAGGATATAATTTTCTAATGATCTAGTTCAGGTTATATATCTATCTCTTAGGATGTGTGAGTTTGGCTATGCTGGTTGCTTCTGTTTTGGAAATTTTCTAGCATTGGCAAGTCCAGCTCCAAAAGTTTGTGGTCTGAATAAAAAATGTGTGCGTAATTTTATTCGTTGTAAATTTATTATCTGACTTGAAATCTTTTGGACGAGTCTCTCACCCCTCAAGTAGTTTTTTGCTGCTATTGATCATTAATAAAGCTAGAATGGAGCTTACTTGGTTTAGTGAATTTTTGGTTTAATGCTTTAGTGGTTATGCTATTTTTATGTGGGTTTGAAGACAGCTTTTTTCGTAAGATTACATATTTCTGGACCTTTCTAGACTCAACGTTCAGTACAGCTTTTACTGAGTTATTGTTATTGTTGTTGTTATTCTTACGTTATGTTGCTATTAGTGGATGAATATAATTACATAGTTTTTATTGTTGCTAACTGAATGTAAAATCCCAACCGATAGATTCCCATATGAACTTTGCAATTACAATAAGAGTCTAGTTGAAAAGTGGGATACGGAGAGGTTTAGTAGTAAGTATTCTTATTCTTATATAAATAAATACGTATAAATAAATGTATAAAAATATGGAATGCAATATATTATAATAACCTGATCAAAAATATAAAAATTGTTGAATGCAATTTGAGAATTTATTTAATGCATATTCATACATATAATAATTTGAATTTAACAAGTTGAATGGTTGAGCTGCTCTTTTCAATTTGTTTTGAAGCTTAAAATTTTTTAATTGAAACAGCGTCGTTTTGAGTAAAATAGCATGATTTTAATTTTTTTAAAATTAAAAAATATATATCTGGCCAAAGTTTGATAATATTCGATTGGGGATATGTTATACCTAAATTTAATCAGACTCGGAGTTAGGCTTGGAGCCTCAAGCGAGATTAAAATCCAAAAATAAATCTTATTTTGAAAGGGTACAATTATAAGTTATATCAATATGAAAATTACAAAAAAGAATTATATTCAAACAATATAATAAGCCCAAAGCAACTTGAGGATGACTAAGAGTTGTTTGGATGGACTTAGACGTTAATAAGTATTTTTTTCCTCCATAAAAATCTTTTTTTAATAAGTGTTTAGTTGTATAATAAAAAAGTATTCTTTAATAGATATGACTTTTTTGACAGTCAAAATACAGCTTTTTAAGAAGCTCAAATTTGGAGCTTCTCAAAAAACCTTTCAAATGATTTTTCCGAATAGATTTTTCAGATCAATTAATAAATCTATTTTTTAGTCTCCTTTGCCTTTATGTTTTACACATAATTCTCACAATATCCACAAACTCATATTCTCGTTTATTATGTATTTAACTATTTACTCAACTTGAATATTTATTTTGAGATTTATGTAATATTATTTGGCTTTTTTATATATTTTAATATTTATTTTTAATATTAGTTTACTTATGATATAATATATATAAAAGATTTGGTTAGATATATTTTCATTTATATTTCATATGGTTTAAAATTATATAATAATTAATATATTGTGTTTTGCATATTGTATATTGTTTAATATACTTTAAATAAATTTTATATGTATAAATAATTTTTATTATAAAATAAAATATAGTTAAAATTAAAATTATTTTTTATTTTTATATTATCAAACAGTCTACTGTATAAAACTCTTTTAAAAAAACTCCTTTTTAAATAATAGTCATGAAATGTAATGAACTGAATTTTTTTAAAAAAATCTTCTTAAAAAAATCCTTACAAAAAAAAACTAATATAATCACGACAAAACATAGGATAAGTACATCATGCTAGGAACGCAACATTTTCAACGTTAACATGCAAGCCTGCCACGTACAACAAGCTGACGCTTCTCTCTTCTTCTTTTGAGTATTTTGTTTGCTTCCTCTCCTCCATCCATTCATGTCCGACTGAAACAATGAAGCCTGAAAGCCTAATCGCATCGGCGATCATAAACTTTGGCTTGGCTTTCGTTATCCTCTCGCTCTTCTCTATCCTCAAGAAACAGACTTCAAATGCTCCCATCTACTACGCTCGTCGTATCTCCAAACGACAACCTATCCCTCTTGATCATTCCTCTACTCTTCGTCGCTTCCTTCCTTCGTTTTCGCGGATTCCTCGCACTTTTAGAGTCACTGAAGATGAAATCCTAGAAACCAACGGCCTTGATGCTCTGCTTATTATCAGACTCTTCAAATTCGGGTAAGTTGATCGAATCTCGTGTCGAAAAAGTGCAATTTTGTCATTCTTAATGCTTGCTGTCTTTTTGTAGAATCAACTTTTTTGGAGTTTGTTCACTCGTTGGGTTGGTGGTCTTGCTCCCGATTAACTATGGAGCACAAGATTATTGGAAGCTTTGATGAGCTCCAAATAGAAGAATCATTCACAAAATATGTATTTGTATTGATAATAAAATTTGTGAGTACAAAAGACAAATACACAAGATACAAATATATTTCTCTAAATATTATTGCACTTTTCTTTTCAATATTTCTTTCTTACAAAGAGTTACAGCTCTCAAAACACTTCTCTTTTTAAATGCTCTCTATTTTTTCTTATCATTCTTATAAATGGTTACAAGACCATATATATATAGACATGCTAAAGGAGTTCAAATACAATTTGACTACTTCTTACATTAATTAACTTATTCTTATCTTTAAGACTTTAAATTCAATTTGACCACTTCTTTGACTCATTCTTATCCATAAGATTCTTCCATAAGCTTCTAAATTCATCTATAAGCTTCCACATCAACCCTAGATATTTTTTTTCATCTCAAACCTTATCTTTTATCATAACTACATAGTTATTCATAATGAAGGAGGATTTGTATTTTCTAACACTCCCCCTCAAACCCGACTTCTCATGCTAAGCATTTATCTCAATTTACGGAACACTTTTTTGTTTAGTAGTTTTGTAAAAATGTCTGCCAGTTGATCTTCTGTTCTGCAGAATACCAATTCTACAATTTTGTTTTTCACTTGCTCCCAAATGAAATGACATTTTATGTATTTGCTTCGATTGTGTGCCACTGGATTATTTCTAAGTGATATGACAGACTTGTTGTCAACATATATTCTTGTCGGGTCTTCTTGTGCGTGATCCAGCTCACTTAAAATATATCTCAACCACATTGCTTGACATGAACTTGTTGTTGCAACTAAATACTCAGCTTCACATGTTGAAAGATTCTTTTATTTTTGGAGCCCATCAACGCTTCCAACAAAGACGACGAGTCACCAAGAGTACACCATACCATGGATCCTTTTACCATATCCAATATCGCTACAGGTTCTGATAGGTTATTACAACTTCTGAACTCTTTCGCTATGTAATTAGTTCTCTGAGAACACTTGAACAAGGACAAAATGCATTTGGTTTACAGTGCTTTTCTTTATCCGACAGGGTTTGGGTGCATTTTGCATGCTTGTGGTTTATATCATTTTATGCGATGTTCCTGTTGTATAAGGTATGTTTTGGTATGATTTGTAATGCGTATGGCTCATTACAGTAATTAATGCTCATCTTGGCGTTATGGGTTCAAATTTGGGTGAGTTTGAGAAGTGATTTCCTTCTGTCTCCAGGAATATAATGCAATTTTGGTTAAAAGGGTCCAACAACTTCGCAATTTGAGGCATCGTCCTGACCAGTTTACTGTTCTAGTTCGACAAATTCCCTCTTGCCTCGAACATAAGAGACTTGGCTGTTCTGTTGATCATTTTTTCTGTAAATATTATCCCAACAGCTATCTCTCCCATCAAGTGTTGTATGATGCAAAAGAGATTGAAAACCTATCGGTAAGATTGTCTTTTGGAAGGTGAAAGTTGCTTTCTTTTTTCTCTCCCAGTTTTGATGAAACAGTTGAAGGATTTGATATTAGTGTACAATGGAAAAATACAATCACATCTCAATTTAAAAAGGGTTTTGTAAGAGGTAAATGGTTGACTTAGTGCTGTTCTGATCTGTTTTGCTTGATGATTCTCAAGTGCAGGATCAGGCGAAACATATTGCAAGAAGGATAGAGAAATTCAGAAAGAGGTCGTCCAGAGTCAAGAAACAGAACAACGACTGTCTGTTATTAAGATCATGTCGAGACGATTATGCGAAAGCAGCTGTCCTTGAGGAAAAGCTTGTTGAACTTTCCCACAAGATCCTTCATTTACGGGAGAAGATATGCTGAAACAAAAGGTGACTCATAGAAATCGTTGTATATAGTTTGAGTTAGAATGGTATTATCTGTGGAAGATATGTAGGAACTCTGAGTTCTTTCCTTCTTTCTGCAGGAGCTGCCTGTATCTTTTGTTTCATTCAAGTCTAGATGTAGTGCTGCATTAGCTGCCCAATCGCAGCAGTACTCGAACCCACTTCTTTGGATAACACAAATGGCTCCAGAAACAAGGGATGTCTCGTGGAAAAGTCTAGCCGTTCCGCTTAAACTATCGCTTCTTTACAAGATTACAGTGATTGTTTTAGCATCCTTCCTTACGATTTTCTTTGCAGTCCCTGTTACTGCTGTTCAAGGAATTGCCAAATATGAGAAACTTAGAAGATGGTTCCCACCAGCCATGGCCGTAGAGCTAATGTAAGGTCTCACGTTATGGTGCTTTTAATTTAGAGCCACTAGCTTTGGGAAACTTCAGCTTTTGTCTGACGCTTTTCATCTTGCAAATAGACCAGGATTAAGCTCCATCATCACAGGCTATCTTCCAAATGCTGTTCTCAACGGATTTATATATGTTGTTCCCTTTGCAATGCTTGGAATGGCTAGCATCGGTGGTGGTTCCATCTCAAAGAGAAAGGAGGAGATGAAAGCCTGCGATATGGTTTTCTACTTTCTGGTCGGAAATGTATTCTTCTTGAGTTTGCTATCAGGGTCTCTCCTTGATGAAATTGGAGAATCCTTCAGCCATCCTAAGAACTTTCCTAGTCATCTTGCTAGTGTCGTCTCTGCTCAAGTAAGTTAAGTTTGACTGATCTGCACTCCTGATGCTCTTTTTGCTCTGTGTAACTTGTATAACTCCATTGTATGTTTATTTTTGTATTTCAGGTTGATTTCTTCATGACATACATAATGAATGATGGGTTATCAGGATTCTCTTTGGAGATTCTTCAGCCCGGTTTGATGATATGGGACGCAATAAAATTGCGTACATTTGGCAGAGGAGATGAGGAAAATCCTTACCTTTTTACACTACCCTACTTTAGGATCATCCCCTTTGTATCTCTTTCAATTTTGATCGGTATGGTGTACGCAATTGTGGCTCCGTTGCTGCTTCCAGTCCTAATTGGCTACTTCTGTTTAGGCTACATTGTTTATGTCAATCAGGTTGGACCTTTTATGCATTATAAATTTTCTTAACTATTCAAGGTGTTATTTCTATAACCAAGTTCAGTTCTATTACTTGGAAAAAGTGAGCAATGAACTTCCGTTACTTGCTTATAGGTTGTCCTCTGAAGTTATCTTATGTTAGAGAGTAAATGGTGAAAGTGATTTTATTACACAGAGAAGCAAGGATTACAGGACAAGGGACGAAGGACTGTAAGTACTGAACGGTACTTGCCCAGCTATTCAAGCTTTTACAAAATAATTCTCAAGACATGCTTGTACTAGTGCCTAAATCTTATTATATAATATTCGCCATCATTATTACATTGTAATCAGATCCCGAAGTTAAGCAATTGATTTCCCCTTATTCCTCCTTGAATACATAAGAAGTGGTCTGTCCAATGACCCAGAATTGTTGACTGATTTTGTTTCCTTATCAGTAGTTTTCGTAACATTGCCGCCCTCCGGAAGAACAGCCTTGTCCCCAAGGTCGAAGTGGGGAAACTAATCCCGTACATCTGCAGTATCAAGCTAAACAGCGTCGTCGGACGGTTTGTCTACCCATTTCAGAAGCACTTGAGATACTGGAGTGTTGTTGCAAAGAAGCTCTCTGCGAGACAACACCAGCTCGGGGTCAAAAGTAGAAGCTTCTGATATCGCCAAACCCTCCGGTAGATCAGTCACAACAGGATGATTTCCAATCGCACGCTTGAGTTGCGAGACATGGAAAACCGGGTGAATCTTACTGGATGGAGGTAATTCCAACTTATAAGCAACTAGTCCAATGCGTTGGATAATACGAAACGGCCCAAAATACCTGGGAGAAAGTTTCGGATGAACTCTTGTGGCCACAGAATTTTGTCGATGAGGATGCAGTTTAAGGAACACAGCATCCCCCACATTAAACTGAATATCGCGCCATTTGGTGTTTGCAAATTTGATCATTCGCTGTTGGGCTCGTAGGAGGTTAAAACGTAATTGGCGAAGGATTTCATCACGATCCAGGAGGTTTTCTTCTATAGCTGCTACACGGGTCTCACCCGACAAAAACCGATGTAGTGTTGGCGGTGCTCGCCCATAAACCATGTGAAATGGTGTAGTGTTTGCAGATTCTTGATATGAAGTGTTGTACCAATATTCTGCCCAAGCTAACCAACGAGACCAGCTACGAGGTTGTTCAGAAGCAAAGCAACGTAAGTAGGATTCAAGGGTACGATTTAAGACCTCAGTTTGACCATCTGTCTCTGGACGAAAGGCAGAACTCATTTGCAATTGCGTTCCTTGAGAGCGAAAAATTTCCTGCCAGAAATTGCTCATAAACATCGGATCGCGATCACTAATAATGGAGCGTGGTATGCCATGGAGACGAACAATATCTTGCACAAATGATTCAGCTACAGAACGAGCTGTATAAAGATGTTTTAGCGCCACAAAATGTCCTTATTTAGAGAGTCTATCGACCACCACAAAAATACAATCAAAACCACGAGACTTCGGCAGACTAGTGATAAAATCCATTGATATGTCTTCCCAAATTTGGGATGGAATAGGCAAGGGACTGAGTAAACCTGCTGGTTTTTGTGCCTCATATGTCACCATTTGACATACCTTGCAAGCAGCAACAAAATCTTTCACTGACTTCATCATACCCTTCCAGTATAGATTTGCAGCTAGTCGCCGGTACGTTCGATAAACACCAGAATGTCCAGCAGTGGGAGTAGAATGAAATTCTGCAAGCAGTCAAGGAATCCAAGAGGACGTTGAAGAGATCACCAATCTGCTCTTAAAAAATAAATGGCCCTGCACGAGTGAAAAATTGGGATGAGACACAGCATTATGTTGCAATTCGGTGACAATTTTGTGGAGGTGAGGGTCTGTGCTATTTTCAGTATCAACCGCAGACCAATCAAGCCAAAAGGGACTAGTTAAGGCATGGAACTCTGCTTCCTCAAATTGACGTGAAAGGGCATCAGCCGCTTTGTTCGAGCTTCTTGGTTTGTAGCAAATGTCAAAATCATAACCCAAAAGTTTTGCGACCCAATTTTGTTGGGACGGAGTGACAATTTTCTGATGGAGGATATGTTTAAGGCTGTGATGGTCCGTGCGGATCAAAAACTTATTTCCAATCAGGTATGGTCGCCAATGTTGCACCGCTAGCACGAGAGCCATCAATTCTTTTTCATAAGCAGATTTTGACAATGTCTGAGGAGACAGAGCTTTGCTGAAATAAGCAATAGGCCGATCCTCTTGTATTAGAACTGCACCAAGTCCATTACCTGAAGCATCACACTCAATGAAAAATGGTTTAGTAAAATCAGGTAATTTTAACACAGGTGCTTGAATTAAAGCAGATTTGAGAGTTTCAAAGGCTGTATTAGCATTTGTGGTCCAAGTGAACTGCTCCAGAGCCTCTTTCTTAAGTAATGCTATCAAAGGTTGAACGATCTTCCCATAATCGCGAATGAAGCGACGAAAGTAGCCAGTGAGGCCCAAGAAACCTCTAACAGCTCGAAGAGAATGAGGAAGTGGCCAACGAAGGATGGCTGAAATCTTGTCAGGATCCATAGACACTCCTTGTGATGAAATGACATGGCCCAAATACTCAATTGAGCTGCACCCAAAATTGCATTTTTTTCGGTTGGCTTTAAATTGATGAGCCTCCAACACCTGAAAAATTGTTAATAAATGTTGCAAATGTTCCTCCCATGAAGAGCTATACACCAAGATGTCATCGAAAAAAACAATGACAAACTTCCGAAGATATGGGTGAAATATGTCATTCATTGTCGCCTGGAAAGTGGCGGGAGCATTGGTGAGCCCAAACGGCATGACCAAAAATTCGTAGTGACCGGTGTGAGTACGAAAAGCAGTTTTAGGAACATCTGTGCTTGCGACTCTAATCTGATGATAACCAGAACGTAAATCAATCTTTGAGAAGTATCAAGCTCCTGTCAGTTCGTCTAGCATTTCATAAATCACAGGAATTGGATATTTATTCGGGACAGTTGATCTGTTCAATTCTCTATAATCAACACAGAATCGCCAGCTACCGTCTTTCTTACGAACAAGCAAAATCGGACTGGAGAAGGGACTAGAACTGTGTTGAATTATACCTGTAGCAAACATATCAGCCACTAGTTTTTCCATCTCATTCTTTTGATGATGACCATACCTGTAAGGACGAATGGAAATCGGTTTTGTCCCTGGTAACAGATTAATGTTGTGATCTGAAGTCCTACAAGGAGGAAGCCCTTTGGGTTCAGCAAATACATCCTCAAATCGGGACAACAATTGCTGCATGGAAGTTTGATCGTGACCAGGCAGAAGGGGGTCTGGTGATTCCAAGTCTGGTGTTGCGTTTATCGACCAAAGGAGGGCATAAAATTCAACATCTGAAGTCTTGAAAATGGAACTCAAACTAACAGCTTGGCGGTGCAACGAAGGGTCACCCTGTAATTGTATTCTCGAGCCTTTGTATTGAAAACACATAGTAAGCTTGACCCAGTTGTGCGTAACGTCACCCAGTGATGCTAACCAAGGAAGTCCCAAAATTATGTCAACACCTGTGAGGTCAAACAAGAACATATCCGCAACAAAAGGAACAGACTCTATAGAAAAAGGTAACCCACTACAAGAACCAGAGGACAAAATTCGAGTACCATTGCCCAATGACACACCAAAGTGCGGAAGCAGAGAATGAGGTAACTCAAGACTGTGTACTAATTTAGGGGACACAAAATTGTGGCTGGCTCCACAATCCACCAAAATTAAAACATCTGTGCCCTTGATTCGCCCCCGGAGCTTCATAGTGCGAGGACTCGAAAAGCCTGTGGCCGAGTATAAGGACAGGTCCAAGGTTTGAAGATGTGTCTCCACCGTTGGGTTCTGGAATTCCAATTCTTCCATTCTGGTGTCAAGATCGTCAAATTCCGTTTCATCACCGATTAACATGGTTTTTAGAGTTTTCATGGGACACTCATGTAATGGATGGAATGGCTCCTTGCAACGAAAACATAAGCCTTGACGTCGCAAGTCAGTGTACTCTTGAGGAGAAAGACGTTGAGTACGTTTCTGGGAACCATTTGAGTTTGTGGCATAATTTGCTTTGGGTGCCATGGGAATGGTTGGCTGGGGGGTATGAGATTTCGGATGAGGAGAGTTGTTTGCAAGTAACCTTTTGAGCCCAACATTGACAGAAGGAGATTTGTAGGGGGTGTGAAATGAGAAGGGCTTTGGGCTAGAATGGGTTTTCAGGGGTAAATATGTCTGAAAACTACCCTTAGTAAGGAGCTCAGCTTCAATGTATTTTGCAACCTCCATGGCGTCAACCAGAGAAATCAGCCGAAGCGTGCGGACGCGACACTTCATTTCTGGTCGAAGACCATTCATAAAATATCCCAAGTAGTGTGCATCACTTAGATCGTCCACCTGAGCTGCCATTTGTATGAACAAGTCAATGTAATCTTCGATTGAAGAGGTGTGCCGAACCGAAGCGAGTCTTTCAAACTTATTGCCAGCATGACGACCATCATACCGACGGATTAACTCTTCAGTGAGTAACTTCCACGTCAAATTTGGGATTCTCTTCTCAAGCCAACGGAACCAATGTAATGACGATCCCTCCATGGAAATCATGGCCATATTGACCCATAAATGTAATGGCACTGAGTGGATTTTCAAAGACTGTTCGGCATGAGCAATCCAGCCGATGGGATCTGACCCAGTGAACAAGGGAAGTTTTAGTTGTTGTGGGACCATGGGCTGACGAATATATGGAAAGTCGGATGTATTTTGGGATAGCATTGGGGCAGTAGTGGAATGTGGAAGTGTTGGGTCTGGGTGGGTCGAGGTTGATGCGGGGATTTTTGGGGGTTTGGGCTAGGTTAGAAAGCACAGTGGAGATCGACTCAATTTGCTCTTTCATTTGAACCACTGTTTGAAAGTTCACTTCAATTGAAGATGAGACAGTATGGAATTGTTCGGCAATCGTGGATGACAATTTTGTGTGTGAATCAGAGAGGTCAGCCACCATTCTCTCTAAGGTCTCCACGCGAGTCTCCATTTTAATGACCATGAAAAACAGCAGGTCATACCAATGTTAGAGAGTAAATGGCGAAAGTGATTTTATTATATAGAGAAGCAAGGATTACAGGACAAGGGACGAAGGACTGCAAGTACTGAACGTAACTTGCCCAGCTATTCAAGCTTTTACAAAATAATTCTCAAGATATGCCTGTACTAGTGCCTAGATCTTATTATATAATATTCGCCATCATTATTAGATTGTAATCAGATCCCAAAGTTGAGCAATTGATTTCCCCTTATTCCTCCTTGAATACATAAGAAGTGGCCTGTCCAATGACCCAGAATTGTTGACTGATTTTGTTTCCTTATCAGTATTTTCCGTAACATCTTACTTGTTAATTACCTCTTACAGATAGAAGATGTCTATGAAACTATTTACGAGACTTGCAGAAAGTATTGGCCCTACATTCATCAGTACATATTTGTTGGTATCATTCTTATGCAAATTACCATGATTGGTCTTTTCGGACTGAAGTCGAAACCAGCAGCTTCCATTGCCACCATCCCGCTCTTATTACTCACGGCAATGTTTAATCAGTACTGCAAGATCCGTTTTCTGCCTACATTTCGATTTTACTCCACCCAGGTACTTAGTTAACATTATACATACCATAGCTTAATCAATCTGCTTAAAATTTATTTCGAATGTTGTGGGTTAGTTATGAAAAAGTCACTCAATTGTTCGAAAAATTGCTCCTATGGGGTCAAGATGCTGCTGAAAATGATGGAACTTGATAGGAAGCTTGGTCGGTTGGAACTCAACTATCAGGCTGCTGCAAATGCCTATCGGACACCAAGTCTGTGCCCGGTGAACTTTGTCAAATGGGACTCAAGCTTATCATAGCCACTGGTTGCATCCTTGTAAATGTCTTCCTAATGAGGAGCGGCACTTGAATTAGTACCATAAGCAGATGTTTACTAGCAAGAATGATAAAACCTGGAGGCTAGAAGAAGACAAGAGATGAACGCAAGCACGAAATTAAACTCTCACCATACCGAGAGCAAAACTTTATTTTCACGTCGTCTAAAAATGAGTTGTTCAGCTCCTTTTATAAAGCTGAAATATGCGGTTAACTTGTACATGCTGAGTTGGCAATAAAAAATATATATACATAAAAGAATGGGCGGGAAAAGTAATTAACTGGAGCGCCAACACCCCCCCTCAAGCTGGAGGAGGTGAGCGGAACATCCCCAGCTTGGACAAAAGCTACCGAAACTGAGGTGAAGGCAGAACCTTGGTTAAAACATCAGCAATCTGATGCGATGTAGGCAAATAAGCAAGCTGCAGCAACCCTTCCAAAACCTTTTCCCTGGTAAAATGACAGTCAAGTTCGATATGTTTTGTCCTCTCATGAAAGACAGGATTCTTAGCAATGTGCAAAGCAGATTGATTATCACAATGCAAAGTGACAGGGGTTAAGCCAGTCACCCCAAGTTCCTCCAACAACCGGACAACCCATGTGAGTTCAGCAGAGGCTTGGGACATAGTGCGATATTCTGCTTCAGCCGAAGACCGGGCAACAGTGGTCTGCTTCTTCGACTTCCAGCTCAAAGGCGAGGCACCAAATTTAACAAGATAACCGGAAACAGAACGCCTAGTAGTAGGACAAGAGGCCCAATCAGAGTTGCAATAAGCGCGAAGATGGAGAGAACCAGAACCAGTGAAGAGAATACCATCGCCTAAAGAACCACGTAGATAACGAAGGAAATGAAAGACAGCTGCCAAATGCTCTGTATGCGGATAACTAAGGAATACACAAGGGATAGCCCGAGGGGAAAATTTGGTGCGGAAAGAAGAATGAGTAGACGCAAAACAGAGGCAACCATAAGATCGCAAGTGGGCATATGCAGGTGGCGCTTTATGAAGGAGTTCAAAGGGAGTGCGGTTGTGTAAGGAAGAAAGTGGGAATCGGTTGATAAGGTAACAAGCAGTAAGAAGTGCGTCACCCCAATAAACAATGGGTGAATTGGCTTGAAAAAAACAAGGCACGTGCACATTCCAACAAATGTCTGTGTTTACGCTCAACAGCACCGTTCTGTTGAGGAGTGTGAACACATGAAGTCTGGTGTAAAATGCCTTTGGAACAATAAAAATCCGTGGCAAGTTGAGAACAAAATTCCAAACCATTGTCAGTTCGGATAATCTGGACAGAAGTATGGAACTGGGTTTCAACATAGGCAATAAAGGACTTGAGAGCAAGCAAAGCAGAACTTTTACTGGATAACAAATGTACCCAAGTACATATAGAAAAATCATCCACAATAGTGATAAAGTATTTATGGCCAGTGTAAGTAGCATGAGAATATGGTCCCCACAAATCCACATGTATCATCTCAAAAATAGCTTTGGTTTTAATGCTACTATGAGGAAAAGACAATCTAGAAAATCTGGCCTGAGGACAAATTTGACAGATAACAGAATCATGATCAAGTTTCACAGTACAAGGCAGAGCATGAATCAATTTCAATCGATCAAATGGGAGATGTCCAAGTCTACAGTGCCAAAGCTGGGTATACAGTGTATTACAAGAAGCATTATTCACTTTAGGAACAGAAGGAAGTAAGCTAGGACTATTACAAGAAATGGTGTCTGAAGAAATAAGAGTACGAATGTCAGGTTTCTCAAGCATAAAGTAAAGTCCACCTTACTCTTTACCAAGCACCAGAGGCCTCATTGCTTGGTCCTGAATAATGCAATGAGAATGGGTAAACATAATGCTAGTACGATATTGAACACACAATTTTTGAACAGAAATCAAGTTGTATTCGAAGTCAGGAACATGTAAACAATCGGTCAAAATCAAATTGGGGTGTATTTGCACATTGCCAATATGAGCGACTAAGGCTTGCTTACCAGTAGGTAAAGTAATATGAAAAGGTTTTTTCAATTTCTGAAAGTTTTGAAACAAATGAAGACTAGAAGCTATGTGGTCAGTTGCACCACTGTCAATAATCCAAATAGGGTTAAGACAATGACTAAAGAGACAAAGACTTTTACCTGTAAAGAAAGCAGAGGAACCGGTAAAATCACCAATGCCAGCCCCCAAAGACTGACCTCCAGCCGGGCCAAACTTGTTTAGCAAAAGCACAAGTTGGTCATACATCTCTTGGCTCAATCCTGGACTAGTATCTGCTGAACTCTTAGAATTTTCAACCTCATCGCTTACTGCTATTTGTCCATCAACATCACGAACATCTGACTGCACATTAGCAACCAGCCTCCTGCTCCTATCCCAAGGCTTAGTACCATTCCCAGTTGGAGGATGTAATTTGAAACACCTGTCTACAGAGTGTTCATAGACCTTACAGAAGTCACAAAAAAACTTAGATCGTCTACCATTAGGTGTCACGCCAAACACCACATTCTTATTATCAGAAACCTGAAATTGACTACCATTATTACTATACTTCGGTTGATAAAAATTCTGTTTCTGTTTCTGATATCCAGCAGCAAATGCAACTCCATCGGACAAGAAAATAGGAGGTACTTCACAATCTCTCTATTTCTCCTCCTGCAAAATCAACCTATATGCTTGACTTAACGTAGGCAAGGGCTGCATCATCAATATACTCCCTCTTGCCGTCTTAAAATGATCATTAAGTCCCATGAGAAACTGTAAAAGCTGCTGATCCTCAAGAAATTTATTCAACACATTAGTGACACCACAAGAACTACATACTGGTAACTCAACCACACCAAAATACTCATCCCACTTCGTCTTTAGCTGTGTGTAATAACTACTCACAGATTGATTGCCTTGAGTGATACCTATCAACTCCTTTTGTGCCTGATATCTTCTAGGGCCATTGGACTGTCCATATCTCTCCTTCAATTCAGACCAGATGTCAGCAGCAGATCTGAAACTTAAAATGCTATTATCGATATCTGATTCTACAGAGTGAAGAATCCAATATATCACTAAATTGTTGCATCGTTCCCACTACATCTCTTGAACAGGTTCATTTACAAGCTTTACACAAGTGCCTTTGACAAAACCAAGCTTATTCTTTGCAATAAGAGAAATCTCAGCAGATCTCTGCCATTGGTTGTAATTATCACCATTCAATTTTTGCATAGCAAGACTTTGAGTCAAATGATCAGAATTGTGAATATACAATTCACTATTGACATCAATGACAGTCGAAAATTGGGAATGAGCTTCAGTGGACATACTTGAAAGACGTTCAACAAACTAACACTCAGAATCAAAAGGAACCAATCAAGAGAGCAGATATCAAGTATCGAGTGCGGCTTGAAATTAGAAATCACGAACACATTCAAGAACGCAACAGAAAAACTTTAAAGTAGTAGAACCTGGAAACCTCTCTGATACCATGATAAAACCTGGAGGCTAGAAGAAGACAAGAGATGAACGCAAGCACGAAATTAAACTCTCACCATACCTAGAGCAAAACTTTATTTTCACATCGTCTAAAAATGAGTTGTTCAACTCCTGTTATAGAGCTGAAATATGCGGTTAACTTGTACATGCTGAGTTGGTAATAAAAAAATATATACATAAAAGAATGGGCGGGAAAAGTAATGAACTGGAGCGCCAACAAAGAAAGTTTGTTATCTTATGCCAAAACGAACATGGATGCGGCTTATGTACAATCTGTCCACAATCACTTCCTAAGACTTGCTAGTTGTAACATTATTATTCCAAAGATCATAAAACGAACTCAGTATTGAGATTGCAGAGGATAAATCAGAATCTTGAACCAAGTAATGTCATCAGGAATTCTTTATAGTCTCCCGAAATGTCCCCAACTATAACTTCATCAAGGTTGGTTTGGTAGATTTTGAAATATTCTTCTCTAATCTTCATCAGATCAATATCTGCCCGAGTTACAATTGCTCTGGTCAACGAATCTTCATCTGTTCCAAATCCAAGTACGGAAGTTCCAATGACCTTTCAAGCAGTCACCTATTGCTGCTAATTAGTTTGGAAAACAACTCGAGTATAAGCCATATCGACCGAGTTAAATTAACTGACCTGAGCGAAGTGTTTTTCTGGGGTGTCTATGTACTGGACGACCACTCTCAACAGAGATTCCAAATCTCCATCTCCACAAGACTTGATGTCTGTAAGAAAAATTATGTCAAGTCAGGTTTAATCAGAAGGAACGCCTGTTTTGTAAGCTAACTGCATCTGAACTTCGTATATATGATTCCCGAAATTTTGCTCATAGCACTTGAAAAGTTTCCCTGATCTGAGGCAGACTTCTCGTGCTGAGTGCAGCGAAGGAAGAAAAGAATGGCGTCACTCTACGAAGAAAGATGTGGCACAGCGGCGAGCTATTGCTTCGGGTCGAAGCACTCAAATCAAAAGACCGGGAAACGCGGAGACATAAGAACCACAGGACCCCCAACTAATTTAGCTACATCACAATTCACCAATTCCTTGTCATATCTGAAAGAGCTCGCTAAACCCACCAAAAGCTGTGAAAGACCAAGATTACAATTAAATAGATAGGAAATTCACACTCAGGGCTTAGAATTCAAACCCATTTAACCTTTATGAGGAAAGGAGCAATTTGAGAGCGATTTTCTCTTCAAGTGAGCAATCGAAAAGAGAACAGTACGCATGTCTCACTGCCATGAGATGGTGATGTTGGGAAAGGAGGTGTCGGTCACGCAGCGGCAACAAACCAGAACCAATAAACCTTTTCCTGTGTGAACAACCACAACTAATCTAAAAAAAAATAGCAGCCAACAAACTCACCAATGCGCACAAAATTAAACAACAAGAAATAAATAAAAAAATACAGGCAATTTTTACGTGGAAAACCTCCCTCAATGTGAAAAAGGAAAAACCATGGGACCTAGTCCAATAAAGAAAAACTCCACTATCATCAATCAAATTACATAGTTTTTCACCTCTAAATATAACCAGAGTCACCACTCAACTCTTAAATACAACAATAATCATCAACAAGAAGAAAAATCAAAGAGTTAAGAATAATATCACCCTTAAAATCTCAGCAACTTCGACTGAAGATCAGGGTACCTTAGAGACCTCCAAATCCAATCTCCATTGTTCAGAATGAAGAACAACGAGAGAAGCACCTTTGGTTAAAATTTCAGGTCGATCCAACAAGAAATCACCATGCGATTGAAGGTTGGAAGATTACTGCGCAAAGTTGGAGAAAAAACGAAAATTTTCTTCTCTCTCTCTCTTCCCTCTCTTTTATCTTCCGGCTGACCACTCTTCTCTACACTTCTTTAGGGTTTAAAACACCCTTTTATATTTTAGGCTTTGGGCTCTACTTAGAAGTGACCCAAAACTCAACAAATCTCGCCCTCATGACTAAGTGGAGGATCTAGCCATACCGGCTATCAAGCAACAAATCTCAAGCTTCTCCTTCGGCAATGCTTTAGTCATCATGTCAGCACCATTGATCTGTATGAACCTTCTCTAGCTCTAGCAACTTGGAATTCACCACATCTCGTATCCAATGATACCTAACATCAATGTATTTCGACCTTGCATGGAAACTAGCATTCTTACCAAAATGAATGGCACTCTGGTTGTCACAAAACAACACATACCGGTCCTGCTTGAAACCAAGCTCAAAAAGAAAAGTTTTCATCCACAACAACTCCTTGCAAGCCTCTGTAGCTGCAATAAACTCAGCCTCTGTGGTTGACAAAGCAACACACTTCTGTAACCTTAATTGCCATGCTATAGCTCCCCCTGTAAACTTGATTATGAAACCTGATATAAACTTTCGAGAATCATCATTTCCTGCCATGTCTGCATCAGTAAAACCAACTAGTAAAGGCTTATCACCACCAAAACTAAGACTCAAGTCAGTTGTACCTCTGAGATACCTCATAATCTACTTCACCGCATTCCAATGCTCTTTACCTGGATTAGAGAGAAAATGACTCACTGTACCAACCGCATTAGCAATGTCTGGCCTGGTACACACCATGACATACATCAAACTGCCAACTGCTGAGACATATAGAACTTTCTTCATCTTTTCCTTCTCTTCATCTGTAGAAGGGCATTGGTTGACACTCAACCTGAAATGAGGAGCAAGTGGGTTAGCAACAGTCTTAGCCCCAGTCATACTAAACCTTTGCAGTACCTTCTTTATGTACTTCTCTTGCGACAAATACAGCTTCTCGGCATCCCTGCAACGAGTAATTCTCATGCCTAAAATTTGCTTGGCATGACCCAAGTCTTTCATGGCAAAAGACTTAC
>JAOQMQ010000009.1:21290514-21314590 GCA_027563845.1 Erythroxylum subrotundum | reverse complement strand
CACCCGATTTATCATTAGGCTTTTCAGTGGCAAATACTGGTAAGTGAAAATTCTTCACATAAAGCAGATCCTCCATCCTGCCCTTCCAGAGAGCATAATTGACGCCATTCAAAGTAACCATCCTACTAGTGTTGACAACTTCTATTGTTCACTAGAACCACAACCACAAATATCCCGAACCAAATAGCTCTGATACCACTTGTTGGGAAAAGAGGTGTCGGTCACGCAACGGCAATAAGTCAGAACCAATAAACCTTTCTCTGTGTGAACAACCACAACTAATCCAAAAAAAATAGCAGCCAACAAACTCACCAATGCGCACAAAATTAAGCAGCAAGAAATAAAAAAAAAAACACAGGCAATTTTTACGAGAAAAACCTCCCTCAATGTGACAAAGGAAAAACCATGGGACCTAGTCCAGTAAAGAAAAACTCCACTATCATCAATCAAATTACAGAGTTTTTCACCTCTAGATATAACTAGAGTCACCACTCAACTCTTAAATACAACAATAATCATCAACAAGATGAAAAATCAAAGAGCTCAGAACAATATCACCCTTAAAATCTCAGCAACTTCGACTGAAGATTAGGGAACTTTGGAGACCTCCAAATCCAATCTCCACCGTTCAGAATGAAGAACAATGAGAGAGGAACCTCTGGTTAAAATTTTAGGTCGATCCGAAAAGAAATCACCACGCGATTGAAGGTTGGAAGAATACTGCGCAAAGCTGGAGAAAAAACGAAAATTTTCTTCTCTCTCTCTCTTCCCTCTCTTTTCTCTTCCGGCTGACCACTCTTCTATACACTTCTTTAGGGTTTAAAACACCCTTTTATATTTTAGGCTTTGGGCTCCACTTAGAAGTGACCCAAAACCCAACAGGTGAGGAGATGAGCCACAGGTTATTTCAACTATCACCTGAAGCTCTCTGACACCTTTCGTTGAAGCTTTTAAAGCTTCATTTGCGAGTCTCGCGTCTATTTCTGCTGGATCATATTGAAGGAAATTTAACACGAAATTCTAGATTAATTTCATAATTAATCAACACAATTAATTAACCCTATAATTGCAAGATGCTAGATTTAGAAATTGTATGAACAAATACCTGGAAATTGAGGAAACATTGAGCCCATTGTGATGTTCTGTGAAGCGGAGCGACAGAGATGCAGAGGATTGACTACTGCTATTCCAAACCTAATTAGAAAACCCGTACAGTTCTCAATGGGGCAACTGTATTTAAGATTGGCTAGCAGTAGGGCCTCATGTGCATTGCAATACATGGGTCAAGCCTACCCATCATAGCAAGCCTATGAACACAGTCTCAATGACACGTATGAAAGAAGTACCATTGACATCTAATTAATCGGGGTTTGTACAAAATTATATTTATTATGCTAGTCCTCAATTATGATAAAATTCTATCATTCTACCACTTGGACAGCATAACGAACTTCAATGAACAAAAGAAACAAATCCGCAGATTAATAAAACAATATGTGGCCACAATAGGATGCCAACGTAAAGCCAACAATCTCTCAATCATAAGTCCAAAATGAGGTTACAAGTATCTCAACAATATAGAAATCAGATCCGATAGGAGTACTGATAACATATATGCAAGATACCTATACCTCGATGACCTAAACAGAATGTGTCATAAGGAAATGCACACAAAATGGTGATCCGTTTGTGCAATTCCAAACAAAATAGCCCAAGCATCCACTCAAAATGTCAACTGAGATTTAACAAAATATCTCAGAACAACAAAATGAGACTGGGTACAAAATGTCTCTAACAAAATGCCATTTATATACAAACATTTAAATGTATCTGCGCAGTATATTAATAAAGTATATGGCAACAATAATAATAGCAACAATTATATGCAAAAGTTTCTAGGCTGAATAACAAAATAGTCAAATACAATGTTGCTATCAAAATTAACATAAAAGACAGACTCTCACTAATCCAAGGCATCAAAAGATCTAAATAGACCCATACGGGTTACATGATTCACAAAAGCCTTAATAGTCAAGCCTTTGTGACTGCTAAGTTTGGGTAGTTTTCGGGATATTATTTTCATGGAATTTGGGGTTTTCGGATTTGTTAATTGTTTTCTGTGAAATCATTTTTGCTGTTGATTGGTTTCGGTTTGGCAAATCGTATGACAATGTTGTTGAATTTTTCTGTTGTCTTTTTTTTTAAAACCCAGAACTCGTAAAAGAAAACCGAATACGTTTTCTTTTGAATTTTTTCGAACCAATTCAGTAGCTTATTTTATGAAATTGATTGAGGGGTTTTATAGATCGTTAAATTATGAATCTAATGACACCAATTTTGTTGAAAATGGATCAAAATTGAGTAAGATATGACGTTTTTTCTAAAACGGGTCGCTAATCGGGTCGGACGACCCGGATACCAGTCAGCAGGGAGAGGAAGCCGCAGCCCGACCCGGCTGGTCTTCTCCGGTGGCCTTTTTTCTGCAAATTTTTCCAGTTTGCTCCACTTGCCCAGTTCAGGTTTATGGTATTTTTCTGGAATTTTTTGAATGCTAGAAATGTTATTTTTATTTTTCCCGAATTTTAAAATTAATAAAAATATAATGTACTCTCTGAATTTTTCCTTGAAAATTTTTGTCTTATTCCTAGTATTATTTGGGCTTGTAGGGTCTTGTGTACTCTCAGTGTTATATAGTTATGCACCAAAATTAATTTTGGATGTAATTTATGCATATAATGTTTTATTATATGATTTCTATGGTTAATTTTATAATTGTGGTGCTAACTGAATCTGTGGGAACAATCTTGGGGAATGTTATTAGACTATTGTCATTCATTTTGTGCAATTGAGAGCTCGCCTATCGTGAGACCAATTATTACAAATTGCTATTGTGATGTTGATATTAGGCATACATTAGATACTATGTTAATGATGCACTTACCCTATCGGTTTGTCTTTATCAATGTGGTTTCTAATGCTTTGTTTAATTCATTGAATTATGTCTTTAAGTTTTCAGTATTCTATCGATATTAGCTTTAGGGTATAATTTAATATTTTGGGTGATCTGTATTGTAATTCGGGACCCTTAGGCAGGATTGCAATTGCATGAGAACCGAGCTGTGTTGTTTGCCCAATTATGCTAGTTGTTGATACATTTGCTAAATCTCCTTACTTTGTATCAATTTCTAGCTTTGAATTCTTTGATTAAACTAAATGGGACTAATTATGAGGACTGACTTGAATCCTTGAACCTTTTTTTGGCGGTTTCTAATGTTGATGTTGCTCTCCTTGAGGATGAGCTTGCACAACCTACTGCTGAGTCTTCCGCTGCAGATAGAGCTAAATATGATAAGTGGGTTCATGCTAACAAGGTCTATTTGATGACCATCAAGTACACAATGGAGAAGACTATTAAAGAGAGCATCACAGAAACTGATAATGCCAAAAATTATCTCAAGGATGCTGGTGAAAAATTTCAGAAGTTTGATAAGACTGAAAAGTCTAATTACTTGTATTTATTGTCTAAGACCAAGTATGATGGTGTGGGTGGTGTTCCTGAGCATGTTATGAAGCTTGTGAACTGGAATAATAAGTTAAAGGCTATGAAAGTTGTGCTGGGAGAGGATTATCTAATCTGACAGGTGTTTGAATCTCTTTCATCTGAGTTTGATGTTCTCAGGACTACTTACCATGCTCAGAAAGATGAATGGAGCATTGATGAGTTGATTTCCATTCTTATTCAAGAGGAGCATACTATGAAGAAGGGAAATTCTCATAGTATTCATCACACTTCTCACAAGAGTAGTGAAAAGAAGAAATTTTATAGAAATAAACAGGGTAAGCCTCAATTTAAGAAGAAGGAGAATGATAAACCTGCATTACCCTCTGGGCCTAGTGAGAGTTCCGGTGCTAAGCCCAAGCCTATTTTTAATGGAAGCTGCAACTTTTGTCATGAACATGAGCATAGGCAACGTGACTGTGTGAAGTTTCAGAACTGATTGGCAAAGAAGAAAGGTATATCTCAAATCTTTGTCTCAATCAAATCTGGTTGATGTTCCTCCTAATTCATGGTGGTTAGACACTAGTGCCACTATTCATGTAACGAACTCATTGCAGGAGTTCAAAAGCAGGCGGAAACTAAATAAAGGGGAATTGACGGTGCAACTAGGAGACGGATTTAATGTTAATGTTGAGCACATAGGAGTAGTTTCATTGAAGTTGAGTAATGGACATGATTTGCTTTTGAAAGATATTGTTTATGTGCCTTTTATGAAAAGGAATTTGATTTTAGTTTCTGTTTTATACAGTTGTGGATACATTTTCCATATAATCAATAATGGTATTGTTTTGTACTATGATTCTGTTGTTGTTAGTTCTGCAATTATGCGTGATGGGTTGTTTATGCTAATTGTTAATTTTTCTCGTTTTGACCGACCACATGATGATGTTAATGCTGTTGTTGGAAAGAAACGTGGGAGAGTTGCTGAAAAATCTTCTATGTTGTGGCATAAACGGTTAGGACATATCTCTAAGGAGATAATAGAGAGATTGATTAAGGAAACTATTTTGCATGATTTGGACTTCTCTGATACCAATTAAAGGAAATTTAACACGAAATTCTAGATTAATTTCATAATTAATCAACATAATTAATTAACCCTATAATTGCAACATACTAGATTCAGAAATTGTATGAACAAATACCTGGAAACTGAGAGAAAATTGAGTCCATTGTGATATTCTGTGAAGCGGAGCGACAGAGACATAGAAGATTGACTACTGTTATTCCAAACCTAATTAGAAAACCCGTATAGTTCTCAATGGGGCGACTGTATTTAAGGTTGGCTAGCAATAGGGCCTCCTGTGCATTTCAATATATAGGTCAAGCCTACCCATCATAGCAAGCCCATGAACACAGGCCCAATGACACGTATGAGAGAAGTACCATTAACATCTAATTAATCCGGGTTTGTACAAAATTATGTTTATTATGCTAGTCCACAATTATGATAAAATTCTATCACATATGTCCGTAAAACTACAGCTTTCTGTTACAGATCGTTGAAAACTCAGAAACCAAACACTAAATCTCAATTTCCAAATCAGTGACTTAAAAATTGTATTGATAATAACTAATAAGATTCTAACTATGGGGGGATCCAAAATTAGAAGAAACCCTTCAAATTTTGTCAATGGCCGAGAAAGAGCTTAAAAGGGTACATACCCTAAAGTCACCGGACAGCTCAGAGTAAAGACTATCGAGTATCGATGAGAGATTCATTGTAAAGCTGTTGATAAGTCTCGCTGATCTCATTCCTTTGGCTTGCATTTCTATGTCCCAATGCCCATGTAATCGCTTCCTCGTCAGTACCAATTCCTACACTCCATTACAGTAAATGAAAAGAAAGAGCATGCAAAATAAATCAGACTTAAACTGATGTAACTATAACAGTTCTCTCTCTCTGTCTCTCGTATAGCCAGAAAACTAAGAATCAAACTCAAAACACGCAGTAAAATGATCAATAACCGCATTGAAACAAAAGGAACTATACACTGTCATGCACAGGTTTGTATAGGGCAAGAAAAAGAGATGGAGACGACCTTGGACAGCTTCTCTAAGTCTCTCAGCGTCTTGGTTTAGAGAAGGAACGACCTGTGGCACCCTGAGAGTTGCCATTGTTCTCGACCACAGAAATTTTTATCCGGAAACAAACACAACCCCCCTTACTCTGAAGTTGTACCATTGAAACCTCAGAAGTTAGTGCTTGCTTTTGCTGTTACAGTTTCTGCGTGTTGCTGTTACTACTTTCCCTCCGCAGGATCTGGTGTGTTGCAAATTTCAATATAGGTTCCTGAAGACCAAATAATAATTTTATATAATAATTTTAATGATTAAGATAAAATCTGTTATTCAATTTAATCCATTTTCTCTTTTTTATATACAAAATGGCGTCAGAACATTATCATTTTGTATTTTACAGATTTATAATCAACGTAAAAAACGAAAATTCTGTATGTTTCAAATAAATGTAATAACATTAGTTGCTTTGTCGTATTTATAAAGATGTATATTTAGCATTTGTCCGGTTTCAAAATTATATTATTAGAGATTCTCAACTCTTTTTTAGTAAATTCTCAAATTTAAATGAGTACAAGGGTAACCTTCACAATGAACCAGGTAAAGTTGGGTTAGATTAGGTTTGAGCTTATCTCAAAAAATTTTACTTGAGCCTAAACGTAACCTGAAGTCAAATTAAATTTGAAGAATGTAATTTGAATTTAAAGTCTTCGAATTTAAGAGATCCAAAATCTTAAAAGCCTAAATAAGATTTGAAATTTGGTTAAATTAGGTTAGGTCTTTTGATTTTGAGCTTAATTTAGTCTGGACTTAAATGTCCTCTCTAAGCGAGAAGTGTCAACTCAATATCAAGTTGAGACTTTCTTTCGTGGACTACAAAATTGTGAAGCTAAATTTTAGATTCAAAATTTATAAATTTATATAAGGTGGTTTTATAATTAAAAAATTAATAGAATATGATAAAAAGATATATTCAAAAAGCTTGAAGGAGATCAAAGAATACAGCAACTTGTATGGAGTTCCTCTTTCCGAGAAAATTGAAGAGAGAACGAATGGGAACTATAAGGATCTGTTACTTTCCCTGATATCTGGAGATAAGTGATCACTCAACGACAACTCCTGCATTTCCAAATACTAGATTTTCTGGATATGCTTGAAGTTTCAGTTCAGAACCAATGTGTTGTCCCAAAACTGTCTGAATTTGAAATTGTTTCCTTTGTGTTTGAGCTGTATCAGCTTAAAACGAAGCATACTTTGACTGATTTAAAAGATTAAGAAATTTATTTAAAATTATTTAAACTGCATTAAAATATCATAGGAAAGGTTGAAACTGGACTGAAATGAAAATTTATATTACTTCACGCATAAAAGGGGAAGCAAAGTTCCTCATTAACATACGCTAAGACGCTTATAACAGTAACTTAGTTCTCGTTTCCAAGCAGAGCAAGCAGAAAATTCTCATAGTCTCCATGGGTCTCCTTCTTCAATGCATGATCAAGATTCTCACTGTTCTTTTTGTAGTACAGCTCCTTGATGTCCCTCAAGTCCTTCTCTGCTCTTGTGACAATCACTCGAGTCAGCCCTTCCTCATCGGTCCCGACCCTTTTGATGGAATTGCGTAGAACCTATAGGTCACGGTGTAAATCAGGGTAAGTCCATTGAAATTCAAACAAAGATCGGAATGGTCAAGAATGGTCGAGAAGATTCCACCTTCTCGTAGTACTTGATATGGTTACCGAGGCATCGAATTGCTACGCACAGCAAATTAGTGAATCCATTGGCAGGCTCGCTCTGCAGATCCTATTATACACAAACCTAGACAGATTTGATCCTGAATCTGATATGAGTTTCAGATCAACAACCATTGGTTTGATTTAAGTTTTACCTTGGTGACGGAAGTTCCATGGTCGACTCGGTAGCTGTTGAAAATTGCCATGAGCTGTGTTTTGCTCCTTGTAGTGAGGATCCTGATAACTTCTTCGTCATTAAATTTCTTGTCTTTGAATGCGCCACGAAGCTTTTCAGCTTCTGATTCAGCCAACTTCGCATTGATCTCAGGACCTTCATATCTATATGCTGATACTAGCCCAACCAGAAGCTGCAAGATTAATGAAATTTAAGCAATAAAACCCATGTCTTATACAACATCTCCGAAGAAGTCTCGTGAGACGCTGAATTCGGAGAGTTGAAGCGTACTGACAATAATTTTAATTCATAAAGGGGCTGTTTCGATAAATTCACAGAAAAAGAAAGACAAAAAGACATAAACAGGTTAAAAATTATTCGCAGGAAAAAACTAAGATAAAAGATAAAAAGATATATATTATAAAATAAAATAATAAAAACAAAAAAATAAAAATAAAAATACATGTTAACATATAAAAATAAAAATAAAGAATAATAATAATAATAACATTAATAATTAAATATAATTATAATTAAATACTTACCAACAAAAATAAATAATAACAAAAAGATAAATATAATAATAATAATAATAATAATAATAATAGTGAGTCTTGAAATAACTGTAACTATAAAATTACAGTTTTAAGTTACGAAAACAACCTTTTTATAATAATTAAAAAAAAAACTAAATCTTATATATCCATTTGTTTAAGTTAAAATAATAGTTTTATATTTAAAATATAATTTTTATTTGAAATTCAAAAATTATGAAAAAGTATATATCACATTATTATTTTAAATAAAAATGATTTGATTTAATCTTATTTAATTTAAAATTAACAAATTAAGTTTGAAACGGTGAATTTCATAGTTAATCTCTCTTAAATAAAGTATTTTTAATTTCACTTCTCAAACAGATATTGTTTTTAAGTAACCGAACAACTTGACTTATCGGCAAAACTAGTTTTAAATTAGATTTTCCGATTTTTAAATGTTTAGATGCTGCAAGTGAAAATTAGGTGACTTGCCTGTCTGGTATCGCCGGTGGTATGTGCAGCGATGTCTTCTTCAAGGGAACGCTTGTAGCGAACTTGATAAGCCCTCCTCACCGCTAAGAGCTCTTCAGCAGAATGGACACAGGCAATTTCAATGATGACGTGAAAATCATCAGCTTTCTTCAAGGCCACATTAGCCAGAACTGCGTCTCTCTCCTCCGGATCCAATATCCACCGATACACCGCTTTCTGTTTCAGACATGAACCAAAACCTTGGTTAGTGTCACAATAAAATCTTGTAAAACCTGAAAACCTTGAACAATGTTTTCCAGGGATGATTCTGTTACTAGCTTATCCCAAAGACTGAATCATCAAACAAGATTGGTAATTATAACTTTTCAGGAAACTGGTAATCAACCTCGAAGTTCCCAGAGAGCTCAGACTCGAGACGCTTGATGAGATCTTCCTGATACAGTCCATGGTAAGCCTGCCTGATTTCTTTCCTTTGAGCTGCATTTCTATGTGCCAGGATCGAAATAACAGCTTTCTCGTTCGTCCCCCACCCTGGAAAGATAGAAACATAAAACCAACAGTTGAAGTTTAGATTACTACAAGATCACTGTTTCTTGATTTGGTTCCTAAACAGATAGGATGATCCAACCAAGAAATGAATGGAGTAGCGGGAGATATGGCAAGCAGATTAACCTGCGAAAGCCTTTTGGAGGCCTTCTGCATCTTCAAGGTAAGAAACTTTTTCGGGAACAGAAATGGTAGCCATTTTCTAGTATCTTATCACACAAGACTCTCTAGTTTCTGTAACCTCAGGCTAGATCAATCTTGAATGAGTCTTGTAAATGACTTTCTTATTTATAGGACCTAATACACTGATTGCTACTTTAAATCTTCACGGCAAAGCAATTAAATAACCTGGATTTGGACTGTAATTATTATATCTTATAGGAAAAAGATAACATAGGAAAGTGCGTTACTCAGCATCTGTCCACCTGCTAACGATTTGGCTAATATATACCTGTCTTAGTTAGCTTGGGTTTCAAATAAAAATTATTAAAAAAAATAGTAGGTTAAAGGCTGATTTCATCTCAACATTTTATAAAAATTTTAAGTAACTTATTATTATTATTATTATTATCTTTTACCATTTTGCAGGTGTAAATCACACTTTCATCAATGATTAAGCATTAACTAGCAAAATTATTGCATCTTTATATAGATTAATTTGATAATTTACATATAACAGAAAGCTAATTCAATTATAATTCTAAATAGTGTTATTACTGTTTAAAAATCTTCAAGATGTAATATAATATCATAAATATTGATAAAGATTTACTTAAACCTTTTAATTTCAGACATTTAGTCAAGAATAACAAGAAATCTATACCGTTAAAAGCCTTGTAGAGAGCTTCAGCGTCTTCAACAGATACGTTTTGTTCAGGAGCAATGAGAGCAGCCATCGTTGTTTGTTCTACGTAACTTTCACTTGGAAATAAGTGATTCTCAGGATGATGATGAGAGATTTAGCTCTTGGCTTCCTATTTATAAGCAGGTTAAACCCAGCCAATTCACGCTTCCCACGCATGGGCGTTACTTACCTTGTCAGGATTTTTTTCTCTGACGAATCATATACATAGTTCCTGTCAGGTTTACTTACTTTGTTAGGATTTTTTTCCCTGAATAATCATGTGCATAGTTCCTGTCAGGTTAGGTAACCAGGAAAATGAACAACTTGAGCAAGGATAGTGTTTTAACCACTTAGTTAAGAGACCCTTTTGTCTTTTTACCAAGGTTGCTTGTTGCAACATGTGAATAGGTATTGCAAACCTTGCGACTACTTCTGCAACTGTTTTTCAACTTTGAAATGAACTTTCTAAAACTGAGTTATATACTACTTTTATTAATTGTACTGAAATGTAACTTTAAAGGCTTCATCGTGGAATATATTATCCTGTTAATTTTTAAGAAAAAAATACGGAACTAATTAATAGTTTTTATAATTTTCATAACTATCATAATTATTATAAATTAAAATATTTGTATACCATAAAAGTTACATGATTCGAGCAAAGGAAACAACTTTTTTGTAAAAAATGCAAAAAAAAAAGTTGCATACATTAATAACCCTCCTTAATCCTTACAAAATAGTGAGCCTTATGCATCGGATAAGTTGTGGTTATTTGAAAATGATGATCATAAAGCAATTGAAAATTAATAGCCATGTAATTAAAACAAATTAAATTACCAAGTCATTAATTTGATGGCTTTTATATCATGATTAAATATTTTAATTTATAGCGATCACAATAATTATAAAGGTTTTTAATAATTTATTTTTATTAATATTTGATAAATCTCTCAATAATTAATAATCGACCACTTTTATTTAATAGAAAATTACAATTTTCGAATATTGTTATCATAAATACTTTTTGAATACACAAGAATTATGCGATTATCTGTTCTAATTACGAATTTCAATGAAACATAGCAACCGAATTTGAACATAACTCTTGGAAATCTATTATGTTTCACTATTTCTTTTATTTTTTTAATCCATTTATTAGTTTGGTCCAAGGCTGGTGAGTGCTTTCGTAATCGTCATTTGATTTTGGGGTAGGTGACTTAACCTTAGACATGTTTGAATTCCACGTATAAGTTATTGACGTGAAAGATTGAGGAAGGAAGGCAATTGCAGGCAATATTGGGGTCAAACAGGATAGATATTGGTCACCTTCAACGTACTTCACCGTCAACTTTTCTGATTGTTAAGATTTAGGTGATATCTTATTATTTAATTTCAGACATTATTTGATAATTAGATTTAGTTGCATTTGTGTGAGAGTTTTCAAAATAAGTTTGAAAAAGTTTAGAATTCTAAATCTAGAAAAAATTTAATGAATATCTTATATCGGAAATAATGATCACGTAAGGTAGTATATTTTTAGAGATAGAATTGATAATTCCAGCTAATTATTAGTGTGATTAACGTAAGATGTGGGGTGAATGTTGTTATTTTTTGAAAGAAAAAATGACAGATGATGGATGACTTGGCAGCTGAGATTTCAAGGATGATTTTTGATAATATTTAGTAGCTATTTATATGGAGATAAAACTCTATCTAATGCAAAAGTTTTGGTTGGATCACTTAACCTAGGCTGCATGCTTTTGTTTTCAGCTGTTTTTTTTTAATACAACGCACCTTAAGTTGATTGTGTGAAGGTTGCAAAGTTGGTCTTTGTTTGTAACCTTTTAGCTGGGTATTCTCTGTCTCTCTTCAATGATAATAGTGGCTTGTGTAATTGTTGATGGTGTTGATTATGACAGATGTTTTTCTCTTCAAAGACAGATATGTCGTCTTTGTTATTGATTGGGAGTGAAAAGCTGAAAGCGGGGTAGTTTCACAAACTTTTCTATTTGTTTCTAGCAAACAAAAAAAATTAGAAAAATTAAGATAACTAAAAATAAATCAACACCGAAAATTTGATAACGCAGTTCGACACACCTTGTCTACGTCTGCGGGGCCCTCACTCAGCTTAATAACTTTCACCGAAGTATAATAGATTTACTCAAGGCTTTACTGAACCGACACCACTCAACCCTTGACACTATTTTTTAACCTCACTTTCCGTGAAAGAATTTCACACCCAATAATACGACTGACTCGTGTTAACTTCGTCAGAGAATTTTTTTCAATCAATCTTTTAATGAAAAAATAATAAACAAATAACTCAAGTACTCAACCAACTAAAAACAAAACAACGATATACTTGAGATAAAAGAAAAACTTCCCTATAATTTCAGCTTTTCAAAATAATCCTTCAATTTGAGATAAAAGAAAAACTTCCCTATAATTTCAGCTTCTCAAAATAATCCTTCAATTGAAACGATGCATCCCAACTTCAACGACTTCAAGTAAACCATACGAAAGTATAGACAATAGATGAAGACGTCCGGAAAAAATAACTTACAAACCCACTACATCGTGACTCTTTCTTCACCGTAACATCTATCACACAACATACGGTGTTCAGTATCTTCCAAGACATACACCCAACCGCAGTATCTGTTTGATTAAACAACTAACGCACGCAACCACTACTTCATTATCTTTTACCGCACAAGAGATTTTTTGCTCAATACCGCACACACCCGCTGCACCATTGTACCTTAACTCCTCTTCACCGTAGCTTCCTAAAAGACATGCACATAGCCGCAGTATTTTATTCAATCAACAATTAACGCACAGCTCCACTACATTTTTGTAACAGTAACAAGACCATAACTAGCGGATGAGAATGGTTTGTTTTGACAACATCAATTGAAGGAGAAGTTCGGTTGCTTTGCTTCCTGACAAAACCCACCACCTATTCTTGGTTCTGACAACGTTGTTTATATTACTCAAGTTCTCTCATGAGACATTCACACGTACTGCAGTGTTTGTTTTTCTGACAATTAACGCACAACAGCACTCATTCACTCACTGTTGCGTTACTCCAGTCACCACGAAAATTTTTGTTCAGCTGTCTTCCCATGTCATGTTATAGTCGTCTATCTTCCCATGTCATGTTACAGCCGTAGATTCAAGATATCCACAAATCCTTTATACAATAAGAATAAGAGTTCCACTACACATTTAATTGCAAGACACCCACACAGGATATATCAAAAGCCCTTATTTTTTATCAACACCATCTATAAAAACGCAAGACAAATTGCCTTTATCTTATATCCCAAAAATCTAGCAATATACATCTTAAACACTAACGTGATATACCACAAGTTTGTTAGAGAGTAGACTTCCATTTTGTATGAGATTCTTACACATCTTTTTAAATCCTACTACAATTAATATCTTATATGTTCAATTAATAAATAATATCAAAAGTAATTATTTAAATATATAACATATATCCTATCAGGGAGACTCGGCAGCTGTATTTTCCCTTATGTTTGCTTGATTCTTGTGGTTGTGTTCACTGTCAATGAAGTGTTAATTTGTGTGGTTATCGGTTGTGATTTGTGGGATAAGGGTGTTGTGTTTTTATCCACAGTGAGGGATTTTTTTAGTGTGTCTAGTGGTTTTCATGAGAAAAACTTCCAGCAACCTTTTGCAGCCTTTCGTGTATGACGTTTCGGTGAAGAAACGTTTGTTGAATTGAGTCGTTTTGTGATTGTTGTGTGTGGGATTTTCAGTGACAATATTGAAGCCTCACAACAAATCTTTCGATGGATAACTTCCTTTTCTTTCATTGATGAAACATATTTAGAGTTAATTTTTATCTCAAGTGTGGTCTTTGTTTATGTTAGTTATTGTTTAATCACTTGAATTGTTTATTTCATATCCTTATCATTAAATATTGTTGAGAAAATCTTCTGTTGAGGTAGTACGAGGCGGTTGTGCTATTGGATTCGAAAAACTTTCACGGATTGTGAGGACAAAGGATAGTGTTAAGGGTTGAATGATGTCAGCTCAGTAAAGCCTTGTATGAAAATTATTGTCATTAGTGAAAATATTAAGTTGAATGAGATTCTCGTAGACGTAGACAAGATGTGAAAAACTATGTTACCAAATTTTGGTTTTAATTTTTTATTTGCGTTTGTACCTTTAATTTTTTTTAATTATGCTATAAACAATTGTGGCCAATTCAGAAATGTTGAGAAACGACACCCCTTCAAAAAATTTCACTAATTAATCCTTTAGTTTTGTTTGCAAGCGAGATTGAAACAAGAAGATTTTAAATAATTTATTTCAATTTTAACTTCATCAAATTAAAATTTCCCCTTCCTCAATTAACTCTATAAATAATAAAAATTTCAAAGACAAATAATCTTAGTATATTCAAATTATTGATAAATGTTATCTAAAGTTTTTATAAATATAAATTATTGAAAAAAAAAAGATAGAAGTGAATTTAATAATATGTAAATATTTTTAAAATTCAATATATCTTAAATGTTTGCCTAATTCTATGGAAAAAGATTAAAATTATAATAAATGTATTAACATTCACGTCCCGCAAAAAATTAATAAGAGGTACATGTAAAATCCAATCGAATGTTTGTTTTTCATAACATTAAAATTGGGTAATAAAATTAGAAGATTTATCAAAAATGAATTATAGTTATTATTAAGTTAGTTTTGTATATTAGATTAGATAACCACGGATTAAATTTACATTTTTCCATATTTAAATGTTAAAATTATGTCTAGCATCATTAAAGACTCCATGGCCCAATGGATAAGGCGCTGGTCTACGGAACCAGAGATTCTGGGTTCGATCCCCAGTGGAGTCGTTTTCTTTTTGTTTTCACATATGAATGATTTTGAGGCAAGATTAGGATTTTTTAATTAAAAATATAAAATAATGTATTTTTTAATTAAATTTTATATTCAAATTTACTGGATACTTAACTCTTTTAAATAAAATAATCAGTCTATTAAAAACAACTAAATTTAATTTCATAAATTAAAAAGTTGTCATCTTTAATTAAGACTTGTAGCCTTTTTTTATAGTCAGTATAGTATAGACGGTAATAGATTAACCTAAGTTTGAAGGTTTCTAAAATCACTTTTTTTTTAGAGGAGGGTTCAATCTTTCGAACTATACATTTAAGTCTAATTTCAAATTCAATCAATATAGGTTTATTGACTTTGAGACACTCTTTTTATACTAACATAACGATTAATATTTTCAAAACTTTTCATTTTTCATTAAATATGAGTGTTTAGCATTCGTACAGACGTTGCTAATTGACATCTTTAATCTCAAATTAAAACTTTTTATTTTTTTGTAATAAAATAATCAAAAAATTATTATCTTTTCATAACAAATAAATAATAATATCAACACTCAGTAAAAATTTCGCTAAGATGTGCCGTTTGAAAAAGTTTAGTAGTATACAGTCTTACCCCTAACTAGCAGAAAGATTATTTCCAAAATATATTCTTCATCATCATCATTAACACCCAGTTGAATCTCGCACAAATACAAGGTCTAAGAAAATTTAATAGTACGCAGTCTTACCCCTACTTAATAGAAAAGCTATTTTCGATAAATTCATTTGTTAAGGTGACACGAAAATATTACAAAAAAATGAAATAAACATAAAATATGTAATAAAATAAACTAAAAAACTTAGAATAAAGTAACAATAAATAATTAAAATAAAATAATAACATGTTCAAACGGGAAAAAAAGCTTGCAAATCTTTATTAAGTGATATAAGTTTAGAAGATAAAATTATTAAGAAAATAACTAGACAAATATATATGATATGTTGCAAAATTCTGCTTATACTTGATTTTTTATTTCTAAAATAAAAATTCGCTTATATAAGATATATTATAAAATATATATTTTAAATAAATTACTATCTTTTTATGCAAATAATCATACCTACTTGAAAAGACAATATGAATCTTACAGGAATGCCTAATTGCTGCTTTTTCGAAACCATGCCTAATCTCACAGTTTTGGACATCGTAGCATAGTTTGCGTTCCATACCAAAGAGACGCAAACGCGTGGAAATTCTGTTTCTCTATGGGCTCCAAATAATTAGAATAAAATTTTTGTGTAATTAGATTTAACTCTTTATTATCTACATTTTTTATTTAATTCTCTTATTTTGAAATGATGACTTATTTATAGTACTGTTTTGTTATTATACAATTTTAACCATATTTTATTAATTTTTGTCATTTTCTAATTTTAAAATAATGTTATATGAAAATTTAACAATTTAATATTATATCATTCTAAATAGATACAAATAATTGAGTGAAAATTAAATACATAAGAAATAAGAGATAAATTTTAAAATATGATAATCAAATTAAAAAATTACAAGAAATTTCCAATGAATTTATCTATCATACAAAATGTTTTCACTTATTATAAAATTATTTTTACTATTTTAAATCATTAAAAAGAATAATTTGATATCAAAAATTGAAAAGGTTCAAATTCTACAACAGAGACCGATTGTTGTGTGTTTAACTTAATATTTAAAAGATTTAACTGATATTAAATCGTCATAAAATCAATTAAAGATTGAATAAAATTTAAAAATATGAAAAATAATTAAAAAACTATTCTTACCCGTAACAAATTTCAAGTTTAATTAAAAAAAGAGACTGTTAAATAAAAATTAACCAACTTATTTTAATTATAAAAAGTGATTAATTTGTATAAATTGATCAGTTAATTAATAAATTAATCAATTTTTACAATAAAAATTATTAATTAAATTAAACTGAAAAGTTAACAACTGAAAAAAAAAACTTGTTAAAATTTTTATTATTAAATTGTTCAAATCAGTTCAATTTTTAAAACATTGATTGATAATTGTTTATGTAGACATTTGTATATCAGACTACTTATATTAAAATTTTGATAAGCATTTAACAAATTATTTTTAATTTTTAAATAATAATAATGATAGTTGGAGTCTTTTACTAAAACAATTATCGTCCGGATTATGCTAACCACAATCAACGTCCTAATCCAGGTACTAAAACTTAATTATAAGTCTAATTTAAGTGATGTAGTCCTGCCGCCCACTTATAGAATTTAATATTTAATGTGGTAAAATTAGGAAAAATCTTGGACAAGAATGAAGAATACTTGGTAACTGGGTCCCACATTCGGACCACTATAGCGACTCGTAGCACAATCTCAGCCACAATGTTGAAATGAAATGTAAATGAAATTCAGATCTAAGCAAGCTGTATCCAATCACGTTCCAGTATTAGATCTGCCCCTCTCCTAACCACTACTATAGATACACGGCATTACACGTGTCCACTTGCCAGCCATTACCTTTACCAAACGTCACTTGAGATGGACCCCACCAGAAAATTTCTCTCACTGGTCTGGTCACATCTACTCTGGAAAACTTGGTTTAACAGAAGCCTCGTTTTGGATGTCTCGCACTTCTTCTGCTTTCTCTTTCTTTGACCTTTCTTCCTCGTAATCTGAGTTTTGTGTACAAACTTGTCTCACGTTGTTTTGAGAGTTTAGGAGTTCTGTTGTGTGCTCTGTTCTTTCTTTGTGTTAAGGTTGTTGAAAGACTGGCGATGTTTGGAGTAATTCACTACCGTCTCTTTGATTTGAATTATCGTTTCGAGTTCGGTTGTGGTTATTTCAAAGATGTTTGATTGGAACGACGAAGAGGTAAGCTTGTTTGTTTCTTTTCTTTGTCAAGGTTGATTATGAAATTTTCGCTTTTTAGCCTGTGAGAAAGCTGAACTTTGGTGGGATTTTCTTGCTTTTTTTATTATTTAAAAACATGAACTCTGCAAGCGAATTGAGGGAGAATTAGATAAAAGGTTGATGGTTTGTTGTCTGGATACAATTTGAATACATGTGCTTGAAGAATCCTAGGATAGGAATGAACAGGATTTTACTTGAAGACTTTTGTTTCTGTCGGAAAACATATAGGTCGTGTTTATTTCCTTCTTCTAAGCGTAAGATTTCAGGGGTTATGGCCTGATTTCAGATTCCAGTTATTTAATCAGTTGATCAAGAAATTGTCTTTAACTGTTTATTTATTAGTGTTTGGGGGGCTTAATTTTACGATATGCCCAAACTGAAAAGCAGGATAATCAATGGATTTAGCCACTCTTAGAAACTTTGATTGAACTCTCGGTATAGTAAAAATGCGTAATTCAGTAAGCAATCTGGGAAGCAATACGTTATCTAGACTTGAAGATTGAATTTACTTCTTACTGAAGTTTGTGGCGATCAATGATGTGATTTAGGACTCTGAAGATTAATTTTGATATGGAGTTACTGAAAAAGAAGCGAACACAGTAAAGAGGACGATCAATGAATAATGTATATATAATCGCATGCTTAGTGTTGAGAATGTATTTTCACGTCATTTTGAAGCTTGAACCTGGCGGTTAGGGGGCATCTGCTTTAAGTAACTGTTACACCACTACTGGGGCATCTAAGGTGGTTGAACTGAAAATTTGTTACAACGGTACTTTTGAGGTGAAGATGTAAAGAAGTGCTGGAAAGCTGGAAGGGCTTGAAAGAAAATTTCGAGGGGAGAAAAAAAGTAATTTCGTTAAAGAATGTTGGTAGGAATTGAGGAGATGGGAATGTTGTGAACTTCAGATAGCCAACTTTAGTGAATGCGTTGGCCAAAATGCTAGCTAACAATCATAATAGGAGTGCCAAGTACTAGCTAACACTTCTGAGGCACCTGAAATCTTGTTTATATGTTGTATTTTTGTTTTCAAAGCCAAGATGGTGAGGAAATGGTTTCAAGACAAGCTACTGGGTGTCAGGAAATAAGAATTCATGTTTCTACTATTATTCGGGTTTCCAATTGTAAATGATCGGAGGAGAAGTGGTTCTTAAGAAATAAGTTGCCTATAGAAAGAAAGTGTGAAGGGACTCTGGACAGTGGTGGAAAATGGTGGTATGCAGAGTGTGTTACTCCTTGAGCATTTCCCTACTTCACATTTTTATGTCACAAGGATAATAGCCTTTGACTTGTTTACTTTATAACCTTATTGTTTCGGTTGTGTCTTATGAACTCCATCTCTTGTCCAACCTAGAACGAATTGCTTTGACAGTAGAGGTGACAAAAGTTTTTCTGCAACAATGTCACATATGACTCATAAATGCCCTCAGATACTAGACTGCATGTGTTCCGTCGTCTCTTTTTTTGTGATTATTAAGGATTTTTTGCTGTCAGACATGCCTCTCTTGTTACACTTGTCACGTAATGATGACAAGTTTCATGCCCCTTTATTTTCAGCTTACTAATATTATATGGGGTGAGGCTGGTGAGAGTGATGACCATATTGTGCCCTATCCAGAGGCAACTGACAATTATAGCAAAAGGAAGCAATGGAGTGAAGAAGATGTCAAGTCCACTAGGCGGAAGGTATCCACTACTAAAGTTGATATGCATGCAACAAAGCTCAAGAGCAGTTCAAACTTTGAGATCAGTGAAGGAACTTCTGCATCTGGATCTGGCATGCATTCTTGGCATGGCTTACCTATCTCTCATGCTGTCAAAACTGATCAAGATTCGATGGATACTTCAGTATCTAACAATTTGATTAATATATCCAAGGTTGATTCGTCAAGAGGTGGTAAGATGTGTAAAGAATAAAAGTACTCTGATCATATACTGCACGATCTTTTCACTCTAACAGTACACTTATCTAATGGCAGAGACAGCTGAACTCGATAATGTAACTGGAATGTTTCAAAATCCCCAAGAAGCAAAAGAACAAGGTGATTTTGTTGACTATGGGTGGGCTAACATTGGAAGCTTTGATGATCTTGATCAAATTTTCAGGTGATGAGCAATATCAAGTTTTCTTCTCATAGAACACAAAATCTTTCAGAAATGATGAATTCAACTGAGTTACCATTCTCTTAACTGAAAACTTTATCCAGAGACGATTCACGTCATTTGTAGTAGTTACATGAATTTTATTACTAAGGATAGAAATCTGTGAAGAGCTTTCGTTACAAGACATGATTTTGGAAAGTAGCATAAATTTTTTTAGGAGTTAGTTTAGCTTCGGTTGTTGAAGGATTTTGGCATCCTTCCTCACAAATGATGCTTTGATACCAAACTTTCATATTATTTTCTTTTTCAATGATCTGACTTAATATCCTCACAAGTGATGATTTTGCAGAAATGATGATTCTATATTTGGCAGTGTAAGCCTTCCTAGTGCTGATGAGCTATGGTCTTCTTCTAAAGATGTAACTAACAGCCCAGTAAAGCCCTTCCCCATGTCTGTGGACTCTCAAACTTTAGAGATTGGCGCTTTGAGAAATACATCTGAGCATTTCGGAATCAAAACAGAGTATCTTGAAGATGACCAGCCTTTTACCCCTGACCATGGGAAATTGAATGATCCAGTAACTCATGGTCTGCAGAGTGTGCAACAAATCCCGGATCATGTTCATTATTCTGGAAATGCAAGCAAACCTTTACTTGAAGAGCAGGTATTAAGCTTTTTTTGGTTGATCAGGCGATGTATACTAGTTTATTGCTTAAGCTGGGAATATGTGAAAAGTTAATCTCCTGTGTTTTGTAGACAGAATTGATCAACAGGGGAAATAACAGCTCAGCAAACTGTCAGCTTACTTCAGAAGAAACAGTTCTGCCAAATGAATTGGCTTCTAAGGTAAATAGTTCTATCCTTCTGAGCCATTACGAAATCTGATACCTATCCGTAGTCTTATTTCTTCTTCCTAGTTGTCTATGTAGTCAAATCAACTGTCACTTTATTGAGAAAGTTGATCTTCCATGTTACAGACTTTATGTGATTTCCCCATCAATTCAGGATAACTTTTGTTTGTTCATTGTCTTCATCTTTTAATCTGAACAGGTATATAAGCAAAAGAAATTCTTGAAAAGTAGGAAAAAGTTGGAGGAGAATATCATGTACCAAGATATACATGGTAATTGGTCTTCACCTGAAACTTCTTCCACTCAATTGAAGAATCAATATGTAGCCCCGATCCTGCAATCTTCTTCCTCTACGGTTTTCAATGAACACAAGCAGCTACAGGGAGCCAATTCATTACAGTTCCACCAGATCTCTAACCCATTTGTTGCCCCTTCTGCTTATGGGGGTGTAGCAAGTCCATATACTGCCATGCCAATGATGTCTCACATTCATTCCATGGAATTCAATCCTCAGTCTTTGCTTTCTGGCTATGAAGCTTCTTCAGGTAATATGGATCCTGCAAAGAAGATGGCACATTCTACAGATAAAGGCCAGACAATGACACCTCGGGAAAAAATTGAGAAGTTGAGAAAACGGCAGCAAATGCAAGCACTGCTTGCAATCCAGAAACAACGGCAACAGTTTGTTCATCAAGTAGCCTGTCGCAATCAGCCCATTCGTCAACATTATTCTCAAGAAAATGGAATGCAAGATGTTGAGGGAGCCATTGTTGCAAATATAGAATCTGAGGAGCTAAGCTCTCTTCCTGCTTTTGACCCAAGCTCACCTATAGAACAAGACGATTCCAGTGTCATCTCTTTGACAGATAATGATTTTTCATTAGAGGACACCGTATTATTCCAGCTTCAAGATATAATTGCAAAGGTATGCTTGACTTGTATGCCGATTGTTTACCTTGTTTAGTAATTCAGTCATGAATCAAACCAGTTTTTTTTTCCACAGTTGAATGTCAGAATCAGACTTTGTATGAGAGATAGCTTGTTCCGGTTGGCTCAAAGTGCATTGCAAAGACAATGTACTGGTGATACTAGCAGTACCAACAATAGTGGCAGGGATGAGCAAGTTGTGAAGGAAGAAACTGCTATCGATAACAGGTTTAAGTTTCTTTAATGTTGTTCTCATGAATCATGATTGTAGTTTTTCAAATCTTTGATGCTATAGCTATAATTCTGCTAATGAAAAAGTTATTACAAACCAAATTAGATCTGTCTGGTGCCATTATCATCCCATGTTTTCTGTTCTTGGAATTCAGAAGAAAGATACATGGTTGAAGTACCTTATAATTTGCTCTGCTATGGTGTTTCCTTTCAGTGTACTTCTCACTTCCAATAAAAAAGGGTCCACGTTTTTGGGTAAATGTATCGCTAACGCCAATAAATCTTGTTGAACATATTGTTTTACAGAAATTCCAAGATGCCTGAGGTAGAAACAGAGACCAATCCTATTGACAGAACAGTGGCTCACCTGCTCTTTCATAGGCCTGTTGAGTTGTCTGGAAAACACCCCAGCACCCCCGAATCACCTGTATCTACCAAGCTCTCTTTCGAGCATAAGAGAGAAGGTACTAGAAAACTGTCGGCCGCACATCTGCAGGATATGAAACATATCTCAGAACAAGGATCCAAAAGTTCTTGCCTGCTAGATGATCCTCAGTCTATTTGTCAGAGGAAAACCAATATTTGCTTTGATATGTCAGAAAATGGATCTAACAACGGCCCTGCAGGAGCTAGAGAGGTTGAAGCCTCTCAATGAAACAAAACTCCTATGAACTCCATGACAGGGGTAATTCATTCCTTTATCTCTTCTATGCTTTTGTGATGCTTCAGTTGTCTATGTTTTTGATTTACTGGTAATGTGATGATCCTCAGAGCTCAAACACCTCAACTGTGGACTTCTGAGTATCGACAGGAGGTGACAAGTAGTAAAGTAGTAAAGCATGCTTGTTTGAAGTGTTATACTCTCTCTAAACACTGACTGGAATTTCCTACTAAACCGAGTCTTCATTGTGTGCTGTTCTATATATTGTATAGGCGTGTGAAAAAGATGAAAACATCATGCCACCTTAAATAATTATTAGCGGATTTTGATCCTTGCATCCTCTCGTATAGTGACAAGTGCCCTGTTTCTTGAACTTCAGAATTCTACTTCACTATGTCTAGATCGTTCTTGCATGTTTAAGCATTGGTAGATGACTAGTTGAGCTTTTGTAATAGCTTGATTGTGAGAATTCGGACTGTTACAAGATTATCCGTTCATGAAGCTGTTTTCGATTCAGAAACTAACGGAGTGTTTGAAAACTTTCGAATTGAATTCATTAACGAATTAGATTCAATTACATTAATGAGATTGAAATTGAATTCAATTTATACTGTTTGGAACAAATCCAGTAATATTAAAATTGAATTCAATTACACTGTTTGGAACACAATCAAAATGATTTCAATTATTTCATATAACATTTTTATCCTTAACTAAAAAATAATCTTATTAAAAAATAAAAATTCACACTTACATAGAGCAAATTATAAACATCAATTTCATTATAAGTGATATCATAAAAAAAGTTTATTACTAAAATGAAAAGAAAAAATTGATTGCAAATAACAATCACTCCACCCGTCCCACTTTTTACATTCAATCTCTCTCAATTTTTTTCAGTTGGCTGTGATTTTTAGTAGAGAGGTAGAGCAATGTCTTGTGAGTTCAATGATTCAAGTCTCAAGGCATTTGGAGGTCGGACGAAGAAGATATAGCCAAAATATCAAAGGATGTTCATCAGCCTTAAATTGCACATGCACGATCGCGATTTTCCTTTAAAAATTCGCAAAGTCACGATGGTGCATTTCAAACCTCCATAACTTTTGATCTAGAACTCAAAAAAATTTAAACTTTATATCAATGGAAAGCTAAAAGAAATATCTACAACTTTCATGAAGATAATTTTATCAAAATCTTTTAGTCAAGGAAGTTTCAGATCAATACTAATTTCTCTAACTTCTCTTTTTCATTCACTGTGCTTCTTCTTCTTCTTCCACTAAATCCTACACCTCAACTTTCATTTTTACTTTTTTCTACTCTATTTTCATTCAACTCATCTACAACACATTCACAGTACCCCTAATTATGCAAGTTTACTCAAAAATTTCAAAATCATCAAAAACTAAATATCAGTTATTCAACTCTCCATGTTTTGCATTTCACCATTCTCTGTGGTTCTGCCGGATTCTGGCTGAACTGTACGTTGCCGTTTGGATCCATGAGCCGACTGTCCTGGTAGTGATTTCGGTGATGAGATCCCTGCAAAACAAAGAAAGGCACGTCGGGGGTTGTGTCCCGAGAGGCCCCTC
>JAOQMQ010000009.1:21245719-21290414 GCA_027563845.1 Erythroxylum subrotundum | reverse complement strand
TTCTGCATGGAAGATCTTCTCCGGCCAATGGGCTATGGAGAGCATGGATCGGGCTTGAGCTTGACATCTTTGATGGACCGATCGGTCCACGGGTCGTTATGTTCGAGTCCAGGCCCAACATGACCGACCCGACCACTCTGCATTTCATCCTTTTTGTACATTCTCTATTTTTCTTCCCAACTTTCAATTTAAATAATCTTGGTGGGAGGGTGGTTGCGTTGAGTAGTGAGATGGGAATTGAAGAGTGGCTGCACTGAAGAGTAGTGAGATGGGAGAAGAGTGGCTGCAGTTGAAGAGATAATAGGGTTATTGCGTGGGTATTATTGGAAGACTTATTTTCAACATTTAAAAACGAGAGTTGCAGGTGTTTGTAATTCAATTCACGAGAGTTTGTAGATGAATTGAATTTATAAAGAATGGTGAGTTTCAATTACATATCTGAATTTAATTCGACTTCCAAACAATTGAATTCAATTCAATTCTTATGGTTCAAACAAGCTGTAACTGTAAGCATAGCTTGATGACAAATGCTAGAAAGGAAAAGGAAAATCAGATTGTTGGTGCCTCAATTTATGTCCAAACAAAAAATTTAATCAATCAAATGGTCATGAAAATTAAAATTCATAGTTTGCCAATCAGTGAAAATAAAATTCATAGTTTGCCTGTCAGTATCTTGCTCAAATGTTTTAAAAACTAGAGCAAAAGTTAAATTGGTAAAACAAGATATTTAAGGTTTAAAAAATTCAACCGGTATTAAATCGTCATAAGATTGATTAAAGATTAACTAAAATTAAGGAATTTGAAATATGATTAAAAGAGATTTTTTCCGTATCAAAAAATTTAAAGTTTAATTAAAAATCTTAAATAAAAATTAATTTATTTATTTTGATTTATAAGAAATTATTAATTTACGAAAATTGACTAATTAATTAAAAATTGAATGATTTTTTATAATAAAAGTTATTAAATTAAATCGAACGAAAAAATTAAAAATTAAACCAAAAAGTTTAACCGTTTAAAGTTTTTACGGTTAAACAGGTTGATCTGATTGAGGTTTTTAATCCTCGCATAAAATTAACAACCTTGTGATTAAATGTTTAGATTTGAACAAAGTGTTTATAATATTTTAGATTTTAGTCATTTAATTTTAAGTCAGTTGATTTATTTTTTATATTCAATTATTGTCAACAAAATTTGTCAATCCAAATTAAATTCTAATTAGATAGGATTCAAATAATTATTTAAATTAGAATTCAAGTTCAGTCAAATAAATTTTAATTCATTAACTTCAATATGAAATTCTTTATTTTGTCTTGCAAGAAGTTAAGGTCTGGTCGGGTTGGGCCCAAATCTAGAAATATTGACAGGTTCACAGCCCATTGCGACGGGCTTTGATTACAGTTAGAAGACTCTGGTCCTCTGTTTCTTCGAAAAGAAAGAAAGATCTAGATCCATCTCGGTGAGAGAGAGAAAGATGGACGGCCCACAAGCCGTTTGTTTGAAATCCACCTTTAACTAGCTCGTTTGTTTTAAGGGTATGGAGGTAATTGTACACACTAGTAACCGCTCACTTTTGAAAATAAAAAAGAAAAACAAAACTTTTCTAGGGTTATAAAAGGCGGATAGGTTTTGAATTTTCAGTTTGACTTGCGAGCCCTATTCACTCCCTACTCTCTAGTGACTCAAGGGAGAGAGGACGCAGAAGAAAGAGGTGGAGAATCGGATACGTAAGCAGGTAGCTTCTAGATCTAGAGTTGCAATGAAAATATTGTGTTATTTTATAGAAAACAAGATGAGATCATGGTGAGTAACTTAGTTACTAACAGTTTTTTGATTCTTTAGTCAGGATCTGGAATGAAATGGAGGAATCCTCTGTTCGCGGGTAATCAGGTGAAGGGAAGCGAAGAAGTGAGAATCAGATATGAGTAGTGTAAGTATTCTGATTCTTTTTCGTTTCGATCTTTCATCTCCAGATCAAGCGACACATTACTGATGCTTTCTTGTTGCTGATGTTTTCTCTACCTTTAATATTGAACTAGGCCGCTGCGATCTAGAATTTTGTTTGTTTGTTTTTTGTTTGTTTGTATATGGTGTAAAGTTATTGTTATTGAAGAATTTTGACATCATTAATTTAGAACATTTAGTCACGTATGCTACGAAAAAGGTATCAGTAGTTTTCATGAAAAACGAGATCGTTTAAAATTTCAAGTACGGTGAAAAGGAGTTATATATCACGGATAAGCTAAAATAAGAGAGATTTGTTTATATTCTTTACTGATATTCTAGTTTATATTCTTTACTGATATTCTAAAACGTGTTGTTTGCTGTATTTTTTACGTAATCTTATGATTTTTCTCTTTGAAACTTCACAGCTCGTGATGCTATGCTAATGATGTTCTTGATTGCTTCTTTACGACTTATAGCATTAGCCTATGCTATAACAGATTGGTAAACAGAGAACAATGCTATAGTTAGAAATTTGTAGTGAGCTTTTCGTATATCTCCCCATGTTTCCTTGGAAAGTTAATTCTTATCCAGTGCCACGCCTGTGACACGACTACTTTCTTGGTTTCTACTTATTTTTTTGTTATAATTTAATTTACTATTAACTTTGATATATCATTTATGCTATTCAACTATTTAATGTTAATTACTAACAAAAAATTATAACTAATATAATTTATTTATTTTAATTATTTCAAAATTAACTTGAAATTTAAAATTTTAAAAATTCTTAAATAAATCCCGATGTTTAATCCTAAATAATAACAATAAATTTAATAATTAAAATATATATTAACCAGAAAATTTTAGTTTTCAAATATTTTTTACTTAGTTAATTATTTATTTTAAGAAAACATAATGGTTTTTATTAATAAATATTAAGATTAATCTAAACTATTCATTTAATTATTTTATAAAATTAATATATCTCTAAATTTTATTAAATATTCAATTATTGAGGATGAATTATAGTTACATCAATTATAATTAAACATGCTTTTGGTTTATTTAAAAATAAAGACAAAAATTAAAATTAAAATTAAAAATCACCAAGAAAAAGCAGAACTAAAATAACCTATTTAGAGATGAGAACATTACGCCGAGGAAAATTGGATGAGGTTTACTTCATGAGCATACAGAATTGTCAATTCCTGCAATGAAAAAACATAAAACTTTAATTGGTTAAATTCAGACAATATTATAAAATTTATAAATTGCAAGAAACGGATTTTTGCTTTCCAATCCTCTAGCTTCGATTGTGATTGAATTAAGTAGCCCGTTTAGTTATTTAGATAATAGAAGTTTCTGAAGAGCGTAAGTAATTACTTCACCGATTTAATAGTAAACATAAACGAATGACTTTATAAATTTTGAAGTGAAACCATATTTGTGATCGCATTATAAAAGATGATAGTACAAGATAATATATTCTTAGAGTATTAACAAATTTTGATTTGAAATTGTAAGGAAAAACAAATCAGAACTTATATATGACTTAGTACATAGACAACTTTTGGGGGGAAAAAAACATAAAAGCCTTCTGATTTAATTGAACAAATAGTCAACAGAAGATTTTGATAGTATGTTATCTTCAAGGCTATAAATAAGCTTTTAGAACATTTTCTAATATAGAATGTTTGTCCAAATAAAGTACATGTTTATCTAAGACATTGATTAAATAAATTGGAGTTTCAAATGTTAAAAAGTATAATCAATTATAAGAGGTTATAGCTAAACATATTTTAGTTATAGTTAACTTCTTTTATAGGAGCAAACTGTCAAAATTAATATCACCATAGCAAAAATAGGAGTAGACTAGAGAATAGGTTTTATTTCTACATCCGTTCTGAATTCTTGCAAAATTGTCTCATAAACAAACTTTCAAAATTAATATCACCATTGCTTGAATTTGGGAAATTTTAGATTTTCTTAATTTTCAAATAATTACTTGAACATTTGGAAAATTTAAATTTTAACTCAATTTATTAAAGACTATTGGCAGTTAATTAACTAAAACAATTTATGACTTTAAACAACATTTTTTTATTCAATTGATAGTTAATTCATTACTAAGATACAAAATAAATTTTAGCACTTAAAATTATATTAATTTATTAAATGAAAATACTTTTAAATAAGAAATTTATGTTAATATGAATCAAGTTAAACCTTTTAAAGGTCACAAGAATCATCAAGGTTTAAAATTTTCTTAACTTCTAATAAATTGAATAAATAATTTTTTTGAATATTTAGGAAAATTGAAATTTAATGCAATTTATTAAGGAGTATTGAAAATTAATTAACTAAAACTATTTATGACTTTTAACAAAATTTTTTTCAACTGATAGTTAATTCATTAATTAGTGAGATATAAACCAAATTTTAACACAGAAAATTATAGTAATTAATAAAAATTCCCAACTTCGATTGATAAATGCCATTTGTTTTGTTTGTTTATATAATATAATCATTATTCTTTTACATTAAATATTCAAAAACATATTAACCAAGTCAAATCTCTTAAAGGTCTTCAGAATCATCAAATTTTAAATTTTTGCTTAATTTTAATCAATTGAATAAATAATTATTTGAACATTTGGAAAATTTTAATTTTAATTTAATTTTATTAAAGATTAATGGCAGTTAATTAACTAAAACAACTTATGATTTTTAACAATATTTTTATTCAAACTCTGTGTTTTAATTAAGATTTCAAACTTGGAGTTTTAAAAATAAAATTAAAAATTTTTATCCGTATGAAATAAAAATTTAAAGATCTTTTTATTTCTATTCTTAATCAATAATGACCATTTATTTCAACAAATAAATAGAATCATTATTCTTCTACAATAAAATATTCAAGAGTATTTTTAAATAAAAAACTTGTTAATATGTTTTAAGTTAATAATAAATCTTGGGTTTATGAGAGAGATTGAGTTAAAGCGAGTCTCATATATGAACGGTGAATAGAATCGGAGTGAGGCTAAAGACTAACACAACGGTGCCATCGCTCCTGCGACAGTTAACAAATGGGTAATCTATTCAAGGGTTCGCCTTGCCGGCGCCGCCGTGACGAGGAGGGGGAGGCCGGAGGCAATCGCTCCACCGATTTCGACCATGAAAACCCTGACGACGACGACGCCTCCAGTCCTTTCGACCATGACATGCCTAGCACCAAAAACGCCTCTATGGACTGTCTTCGCCGCTGGAGGGTAATTTCTTGTTCTACTATGAGGATATGAATGTTAGATGAGATTTACTGATTAAGAGTTCAAAGTCCTGCTGATTTGATGACTATCACATTTTGCGCTAATATTTTCTTTATGTAGCAAGCGGCTCTTGTGCTTAATGCTTCTCGTCGATTTCGCTACACCTTGGACTTGAAAAGGGAAGAAGAGAAAAGGCAAATATTAAGGAAGATTAGAGCACATGCTCACGCTATTAGAGTACGTTTTTTTTTTTTTTTAATGGAAATGATGCAGTCAAGCTATATTAGAGTACGTTTATCTCTTAGAACTGCAAAATTTTCTTTTCACCGTCCCTTTTGTGGTCTCTTATTTGACATGATCACTTGTCTTTCTCTCTTTTTTTTTCCCTCCCTTTGTTTTGATAGGCTGCGTACCTCTTCAGAGAAGCTGGGTTACGAGCAGATGGTACTTTTCTTTTCTTGCCTTGTAATCTAGCACTAAATGGCATTAAAAAAAATTTCTTTTTAATTTCTACAAATATTGATATATAATATTATTTGTCATGTAATTTTCTTAATTTGTAATCAATTGAATAAATAATTATTTGAAATTTTGGTAAATTCAAAAATTTTAATTCAATTAATTAATGACTATTAGCTGCTAATTAACTATAATAATGCGTTAATTTCAACAATATGTTTATTTAATATACAGTTCATTAATTAGTGAGACACAAAATAAAATTTAAAACATAAAATTATGTTAATTAATTAAAATTTCAAACTAAGTTGAGTTGTATTTCATTAAGCTTTAATTAAATTCTTTTAAATTTTAAATTTAGTACATAATCCAAAATTCAACATTGGAAATATATTTCAATTTTCAAACTTATATCTTTTATGATGAAAATTGCAAATTTAAATTCAACTCATTAGTGTATTTTTAAAATTTTAAATAATTTTATAAGATAATTATAAGATTGTTTAAAAAATATATTGCTTGCAATAATATTATACAATATTAATATTATTGTATAAAAAATAAATGTTGGACCATAATTATAAATTAAAAAAATTGTAGCTACATTGATTTCTTCCATTTTTATATAAACTATATCAAATCTTTAATTTTTTAACTTATTTTTTAATCCCAAATAGCGGTCAATATATTAATTATCAAACTTATACTATTTAATTTTGGACTTAATTCATTTTATCAAATTAAATTGAAATAAATTTTACAAGTCTAATGATAACATAATAATGTGCGATGTCAAAAAAATTTTGAAGCATGAAAATGGTACACTTGTTTTTATAGATGCGAAATTGTTTTCAGCATCCAAATTTAATAATTAAATTGACTTTAAAATTTTAAGTGGAATACAATTCAAGTCCACCCAAATCCTTAAAATTATACTTGAACATGAAAAATAAAAGTGAGCATATGTATTTATACCTTTATTTCACATGTTGAATTAATTGAAACCTATACAATGATATTATTCTTCCACAATTATATTTTTAAAAATATGTATTATAGAGTGATGTGAATTAAGATCTAAAAAATTTAATTTTGAATTAATTGACATTTATAAAGATGATATTAAATCGTATTTTTTAACTATATTTCTCTAAAATCATAATTTTGAATTGATATTAATTTTAAAATGCACATATTTATATATACCTATATTTCATATTTTGAATTGATTCATATTTATTTTTGATATTAAATTGTAGTTTTATACAAAATATCTGTAAAATTATTATTTTAAAAAATATATTATGGAGTGACGTTGATTCGGATTTAAAAAGATAAATGTACGAATGATCTTAATTAGGATCTAAAAGTATAATGTATTATAAAGAGATGTTAACTAGTAAATTTCTTATTACAATTCATTTATTTTAGATATTAAATTTGTTCTTAATTCAGTTATTTTAAAAAATATACTTGAAATAATTTTTTTAATTTAAGAACCCAGACAAAAAAGATTATATTGTAAAGATAGGAATTAGGATTCGGCAAGAAAATATGTTGAGCATAACTTGTTTCTTTATTCTTTATTTTGTTATTTATGCTAAGTTTCTATATTGGAGGAACAAACAAGGTAAAAGTCGAAGAAATATGTCACGTACTCCGTACTTACCTATAAACCTTGGCCTTGGGACGTGGCGTTTCATAAGCCCAGCGGATTCAACGCTCTCTGTGCTCAGATTCAGCCTTTGCATACTTCGCTGACTGTACGATTCAATACTTCTACAAATTTTAATAAATTTCTCACGAAGTGTATTCTGAACAACTTATTTTAGTTTATACTATAAAATGAAGTTCTATAGTACATTGGTGATGTGCGTACTTGTCCCATACTAATAAGTGTAAAGAACGAAACACTTAATTATATGATTATTAGTTAAATAGTTTTCGTCGTCATTTTAATTAATATTAATTACAATAATCAATGACGGCTCAACTTTTTTTGACCTTCGAAATAAATCTGCCGTCCCCTAAACATAAATTATCTAGAAATTTTGAGAATCCTTGTCGACTGCACAATCTTTGCTATATCGAATTTAAAAAATCAGGTTGGCTGGCCCATTGAACAGACCCAAACTAGGGACTAGGTCCTTTATATTCTAGAGGTTCATAATAGTTCATACCCTATTATATTTGTAAATTAAAAATGATTCTCTTGAGTTAGAATAGAATAAACCCTTCTGTTTAGCGAATTATTGCTATCCATATTTATTTTGCCAACGAGTAAATTTATAGTGTAATCTCATTATTAAAAATAACTCGATATCATTCATCAACTTTCCTCAGGAGTATCAATCAAATAATGCGTAACCAATAACAAAAACCAAAGACTATTCAAAACTTGTATAATGTTGTTAAGAAGAGTTAACATAAAATCTTTAAAATTTTGTATAATGTTGTGAAGAAGGATTAACATAAAGTCTAATCCACACTCTGAAGCAAGATGTCATGCCTCTTTTCACTAGGTAAACTTGTTCATTCTACATAGACTATCGATTATATGCATATTAAGGTGTATTGTACATGAATCTATGTGTATTAACTACTTACTGGAATTCTTCAATCTTTTTCGCCTGTTTTACTTATTGAGGTTGGAAAAAAGTTATTCCCAGATACCTTCGATTAGTCAAAATCTTAAACAGTATTCGTTGTAAACTAGTCAATTTCTCGAGCAACAGTTTAAGGTAAGTGTAAATTTTTTGTCCTTTTTTTTTTTCTTTTTAATAGTATGCACTAGCTTGTCACTATCAAAACGAAACTAGTTAATAACATATATGCCTATGCATTTAGCTCCTTCCTAAATGCAATTCTTGTCCATTTTCTTTCCTAAAACTGAACTAATACCCTAACAAATCCAGTAATCAGGAATCAAGAACAGATGCAAGTCAAATCAAGAAACTGAACAAACACCGAAAACCTTCGTCATTAGAGAGAACGAACGGCAACAGAAACCAAAGATTTCATTCAAGATGTTGAAGAAAGAAAATCATCAAACGTCAATGGAAAATAAAGAAGAAAAGTCTAATAGAGAACGAGAGACAATGAGATGGACAGAGAGAGTGAACGAAGGTTAAGGCGTTGGAGTTTCAACAGAAATATACCTGAGCGTACGCCAGATCTTGTATCACTTTCAAGATCCTCCGTTCTTCTTCCTCAGTTTTAGCTTATCTTTCCAGCGATCGTCAGTGAAAAATAAAGAAGAAACGGTTAATAAAAGATGAGATGAACAGAGAGAGCGAACGAAGGTGAAGCTCTTGAAGATTCAACAGAAATATACCTGAGCGTACGCCAGATGTGTATCACATTCAAGATCCTCCGTCCTTCCTCAGCTTCAGCTCAGCTTTCCTGCGATCGTCAATGAAAAATAAAGAAGAAACGGTTAATAAAAGGTGGGACGAACAGAGAGAGCGAACGAAGGTGAAGGCGTTGAAGTTTCAGCAGAATTATACCTAAGCGTGCGTCAGATATTGCATCACTCTCAAGATCCTTCGTTCTTCATCAATTTTTGCTCAGCCTTTTTGTGATTGCTTCTTGCATCGTAGAACATCGACGATCTAGATCCAGCAATAAAGAGATGAAAGAAATGGAGAAGTAGAATCACAGAGAGAGAGGTCGTGCATTCCGTATCAGAATGCAGAAAAGGAGAGAGAGACGAGAGAATCGAACGACGAAAGGTTTGTGAAAAGTGAAAGAAACAGAAAATGGAAGGAGACGAGAGGAGAAAAATATGGAGCAGAAGAAAATGAAACTGATTATGGAGGGAAAGAAAAATTTGAAACAGATATACATATAGAACCAAAAAAGACTCTATACGACGTCGAATGGAAGTTGAGGCAAATGACCAAAAGAAATAGAAAACTCCGTTTTGTTACACAACATTTGGCCCTCCATATGCTAAATCAGTTAAATAAAATCAAGGCCTTAAAGAAAAAGAGCCTTCGAGCCTATATTTTCAAATGAAAAAACCTAACTTTGTCATCACAAAAAATTGCAGAGAAGTTGATGGTCAAAGCAAAAGTTTTACATCATGTTTTTAGTAAGTATGATTACAACTATAATACTGTTATTTTCTTCGTATTTCTTTATCTTTCCAGGGTTTTCATATCTCTTCTTTATCCCGTCTAGTTTTTTTGTTATTTTGTTATAGGTTTGATCTTATGAACAAGAAAGACGAGAGAAATCGTAGAAGCAACAAATAAATATGAAAATAAACCTGAAGATATTGCAACACCGGTGAAGATGCAGAAGACTGTACAAAGAAGAGAAAAATGTTCGGTGAAGATGCAGAAGACGACACAAAAGAGAGAAAAACCTTGTTTTTGTGAAAAAAAAAACGTTTGTGAAAACCTGTTTTTAGAAATCACAAAAACGTTATTTTTACGTTTTCGTAAAATAATTCTTTTTTTATTTATAAAAACGAAATATAAAAACGTATTTAACCAAACACGATTTTAATAGTCGTTTCTTAATTTACAAAAATCACAACGAAAAATCATTGAAAAAACGAAAATAAACAGACCCGTAGTTAAGGATAGACAAGGCCCGAGTCCAGTCCGAGTCTAAACCAAAGTCAATACATTTAGCTCAAATCAACCCAACGCCATTTTAAACTTGAACTTAAAAAAAAGAATGTTCTAAGTTTTGAACAAGAATAAGACTGTTTTCTTTTGACTATAATTTCACAATTAGAATCTAATACGAAACTCAAAACGAAACTTGAACCTGACCTGAGCTTTTTAGACATGTTTTGTATGTGTATAATGAGGAAACTATCCTTCACCTACTCGGAGATTGCCCTCATGCCAAGCAACTTTGGGACTTCGACCTACACCCACGACCGACTCTTTTTTATCGAGAGCAGCTCCCCTTTGTGTGGCTTAAGGCCAAATGTGTTACCTCCGATGGGTCCATTCATAGCCTAGGTAGATTTCTTACCACTTGCTGGATCATATGGCGCACCAGGAACAAGTTAGTCATCGAGGGCGAACCCACCACCCTGCCCGCGCAACTAAAGTAGGTACGCATGTTATTTTGCGACTATATTGCTGCCTTCGACGTTGCGCAGCTAGAGCAGTCTCTCCCCCTGCCTCCACGCCTGGTACCATGGGCTCCTCCCCCGGCTGGATGGCTCAAACTCAACGTCGACGGGAGTGTTTGAGGACATCCAGGCCAAGCCGGGATAGGAGGCTTACTTAGGGATAGTAATGGTGTGTGGATAGCAGGCTTTTCCTGTGGGGTCGGGATCACCAATATATTGGCTGCGGAACTCAAGGCCCTCAGCTATGGGCTTGCCTTCGCCAGCGCCTACCCTTGGGAAGGTCTTCTGGTCGAGTCTGATTCCATGGAAGTGCTGCGGTGTCTCTCACTTCCTTCCGACGTTTTGATCTTCCATCCTCTGGCTAATCTCATTTCAGATATCAAATCTCATCTGGCCAAGATTACCCACTACAACCTCACCCATGTTTTTAGAGAAGGAAATCAGTGCGCAAATTTTTTAGCCCGCTTGGGATCGGCAGGAGCAACTGTAGAGAGCGTCTGGCTTAACCCCCTCCTGGCCTTAGTCACCACTTGTGCACTGATGCGCAAGGGGTTATGTTTAGTCGTTAATGTATTGATTATTTATCTACAGTAATCCAAAAAAAATGTGTATAATGATAAATATTAAATAGTGACTTTTGGACCTATTGAAATCCGGGTTCAAACTTAATTGAATAGTTTAGACCAACTCTAACCTAGTTAGTTTGTGTATAGCCCAAATCCAACCTAATTTATTGGCCTTGTGTGCACGTGTTTCAAGTAAATCAAGACTCGATCTAACTAATATTAGCAATAGAGTTAGCAAGAGACTCAATCGAACTCAAATGCAAGTTTAAAATATCCAAATTCGACTTCATATAGAGTTGGATTGATCAATTCTCGAACTAATTTGTCATCATCATTAATAGACACAATTGAGGGACCTCAAACACCAACAGAACTAACCCCTCAGGTGGGAAATTTGTTAAATATTGCAAGTTTAAAGTAAATAATAGTTAGTCTTGTCCCTGTTGCCTAAACTGACATCAACCTAAACAAAACATACACAAAACTCCATTCATTGAAACAATAGGAGCATCAGATAACAACACGGTAAGTTATGTGAGAATGTGCAAGTCCTTCATTGTATGCAACCTTTACAACTTGCCCCTTCTTCATTCCATGATATATTGCAATAGCGTCAGTTCAAGCATTCTAGGCAACTGGGTTAAAAGTCGAAGAATTTGTGACTCTTCTTTATTTTAATCATTATCATAACTAAGAATGTGATTGAAAAATGAGCTCAACCTAATTATATAATCTTAAGTTCAACTGTGTTTACCTGCTTGGCTTCCAGATTGTACTTCTTCAACAGCTCGTGTTTGTCCTCCAATGTCAGTATCTCGTAATTAGGTTGAAGGACATGTTTGGTGAGCAACTCAGTAATCTGACTACCAAACAGATATCGGATAATAGGAACTCTTTTCAATTAGTTGTTGTGTGTGATATTGCAAAGAACTTGCAGCTTAAAGGTCAGCGAGCATGATAAATCAGCAAAAATGGCGTCTTACACGAAAAATGTGGACTTTGAAAGGGAATTTAAGCAGTTGTTCACGAGCAAAGTATGTCATTTTGCTCTGCAACATCAAAATCAAGCCCTCTACAGTTTCCTTGTTCGTAATCCGAGTATAAACGCCACGAATAGCTGATTGGCTGACTTTGTCGGTTCCCAAGAAGATTACCTCCATCTGTTACAAGGAAAAAGAACTCGAAATTTTTTCAAAATTAATCTATAAACTAAAAACGCAATCTCTTTTCTCTTCTTCAGTTCGCTAAGCTGCCAAACGACAATGTGTACAATGTACCTTCTTCTTTGGACGAGCACGATGAGAGACGCTGAGACGAAGTCGTTCCAACTCAGGCTGATCGCCGAAATCCGCACGAAACTGAGCGAGTGACCCAGCAGCTCCGAGTCAGGCACGTAATAACCTCTGAAATTGAGCATCTCGAAAACACTCTTACGAGAAACATAATACCTGTAGCTCTCCACACTCCCTCGGTCCACGAACTCCCTGATGCACCGTTTCCTCCGCCGTCACCACCGCTAACAGTCACTCTCTCTCTCTCTCTCTCTCTCTCGCTATATATATATGTGTGTGTGTGTGTATAGCTTTTGGAATGTTCACTGTTCTATTTTTGTAACGGACTGTAAAGCCCAAAAGAGATTAGTCAACGTATCTTGTCTCTATGTTTTGGCTAGGAGGACGTCGTCGTTTCGAAAGGAAAACTGGCTTTTCGCTAAGAACCCTGGTTGGTTCGAACCTATCACCATCATTTCCAAAATTCCATTGAAACACCCTCATCTCTCTCCTCCGACCTTGCGAGAGCCGAGCGATCAAACGACCGACGATGTTCCGGCAAGCGACGCGGCTCATTTCCAGACCCATTCGGGCTCGATCCTTCTCGACCGATGTGTCCGCGACTCAATCGGCAGAGTCCAGTTTCGTGGAAGCGTGGAAGAAAGTGGTCCCCACTCTGGACCCACCCAAGACGCCTCTTTCTTTTATGCAGCCTCGTCCTCCTACTCCATCTACAATCCCTACCAAGCTTACGGTCAACTTCGTTCTTCCTTATGCCTCTGAGTTGTCCGGCAAAGAGGTGCTTTTCTGTGTGGTCCTGTTTAGATTTACCTTTGCTGGATTTTGATCTTAAACTTTGTTGAATGCATCTGATTTTTTTTCTGTAATTGCTGATCTAGTAAATCATGTCTGTCGAAACGATTCCGTGTGGCTTTAACAGTCATTAACAAGATTTGAACAAGTTACTGATGAATCCTGCATTGGCTATTTTCAATATGATGTTGGATTGCTATGATTAATTGGGTTAGGATCATCACTTCTCATGTGATTCTACCAGAGATTAATGATCCTGTCTGCTGTGTATGCTAGCCTTATTGATAAAGTTTCTGGATTGCATCAAAATGTGCCAATGTATTCATGTGTGGATCTCTTTACTTTGGCTCTTGTGTTAGCATAAAAGCCAAGACTTCATTTTTATGAAGGGATATATATCTTCTATTCGGAATTTTATGATCGTTACCGGGTTGGCTCTCTAGACATTCTAAATCTGTGTTGAATTCTTGATGTCTGTCTACAATTTATATTTGTGATCAATGTCTTACATATACATTTCTTTTTTTCGTTTTGTTAGATATGGTAGTATATGGAGATCCTTCCTTCAACAGGTTTGATCAACTCTTTGAACTAAGCCTTCTCGCTTGTGTTTCTTCTACGCTATCATCGATTAGGCTTTTTTCATAGCTGGCTGCTTATCATTCTGGCTGCAGTCTTACTAATAGTATCTTTGAAAATGGCTTTTGTTCTTCTTTTATGAGTAAGTATTGCTGCTATAGACCTTTCGTTGATTAGAGACACCTATTTTTTCAGTTTTTCGGTGCTTGAGAGTGAGCTTCGAACTTATGAATGAGCTTGATCGACTTCATGGTTCACTATAACTTGTGCAATTTTTATAACACCGCACCATCTAACTTTACAATGCATCATTATCTTTGTATCCTCACATGTGTATTATCTCATCCAAGTTGCAGGCATTTATTTTGTAGTTCTATTTGTTCTCATCTTTTTTCTACCATCCTGTAGCTGTTAAGTAGAATTAAGAGTTGGCTAGGTAATGAAATGGTTGGGGAAGAAACTAGGGACGAATGGACTCCAATTTTCATGTACTACAGTCTTTCAACAACATTGAACACCTGTGGATACATATAGATATTGCTATGAATTGAAGGTCCCTTGATGTGCTTTTTGGCTTTTGGGCTGAGTGGATGTATCAACCTTGTCTTTTTGTTATGAAAGCCATATCACTCTTTGAGGAAATTGTATCATCTAATTCTTGTCATTTTGGTGGTTCGAACCTTCTTCTTGTTGCAATCTTTTTTTGGTTTGCATTTTAAATAACCAGTAATTATCTTGATCGTTATAGCTAAGCTATCTCTGACATTTCAAATCTGTTCTTTGATTGTACCTGTTCATGCATCTTGAAAAACAAAATAAGATTGCTTTTGATAAGTAACTGCAGAAGGTCTTACCTTTTCAAAAACTTCACTTAGGTTGACATGGTCATAATTCCAGCTACAACGGGGCAAATGGGTGTTCTTCCTGGACATGTATCAACAATTGCAGAGTTGAAACCTGGAGTGATGTCGGTCCACGAAGGAAATGATGTGGTGAAGTATTTCATTAGCAGCGGCTTTGCATTCATCCATGCCAACTCTGTTGCAGATGTAATTGCAGTTGAGGCTGTACCGCTTGATCAAATCGATGCTAGCCTGGTTCAGAAAGGACTTGCAGAGTTCACCCAGAAGCTGAGCTCAGCCTCAACCGATCTGGAGAAAGCCGAAGCACAAATTGGAATTGATGTGCATAGTGCTCTCAATTCTGCCCTGACAGGCAGCTAAGGGTCTTTTACTTACCTTGATTGATCGGTTTAATCTCTTCAAAGTGTGCTTCATATGACACAAGAACTTGCGAGAAACAAGCTATTTTCTCGTAGTAGCATTTCTTTCTGGTATTTCCATGTATTTGAGATTGTTATAAATAATATTCAGATGGGATTCTCTTCTTTTGAAGGACTTAGTGCTAGAAACTGGACATATTTTTAGATTTAAGGCAATTTGCTCTCTCATTTTCTCCTCTATTCCATTACCACAAATCAGGTTGTTTAGTTTTGACTAGGGATGGCATTGAGCCTGATCGGTCTAAGCCCAGTTCAAAATTCTTGCCTGAGCTTGGTCCAAAGCTCGATCTGAGTCTTAAGTTCAGTCCAATGTTTCTTTCAATTTAAAATTTAAGAAGCATATTATATTCACTTATATTTTTGGGATTTAGGCTAGCTTGAGCAATTTCAGTTTGGATTGAAACCTAAAAGTTTCGGAAAAAACAAGTTTGAATTTATGCTGAAGTGTAGTTAATTTGGACCGAATCTGTTAACTTCGGACAGGTTGAGTTGGATCCGGGCCAAAATTATCTGTACTAGTAGTTTAGTGTTCAGACAAGTTGAGTTAGATCCGGGCCAAGAAATTTTCTGATTCGGACAGATTGAGTTGGATCCGGGCCAAAATTATCTGCACTAGTAGTTTAATGTTCGCATCCGCGGACTACTTTCTGAGAAATTTTCTGGGCATCAAAGAGCACTTCTGGGCATCAAAGAGCACTTTTCGCATGTGGCCCAAAAGCAAAATGCAAAAGTAGTCGCCAATAGACATTTCTCACATGGGCTACAAAAGTACATGACGTCTTTTCCCCGACAAGAATCGATAGTGAAATTTACAAAAGTAAAGCGTTAAATTTTTTAATGTTAAATCATATTATTAATTAATTCTTATTATTTAAATAATTATTAAAAAAGATATTTTTTTTCCTCAACTGGAGACTTCTTGAGTGGCAAGCAATCTTGTTTATGATATAAAACAAGGATTACGATCTTTGATCCCCATTTTTATTACAATTTATGCTTATTCGTTGCCGTCCACCTGGAAGACATAACTTAATGAATCTCTGTGATATATATACACGTCAGCGAATCTATGCATATGATGTGCAACTTGGGAATCGCAAGCCCACTTCTACCTAAAATATGTTCACATAGATATAATTAATTGTATAAAGAAACACTCCACTTGAAGTCTTTAACACATGCAAATTTACACTTTTAACACCTCAAAATGTTATTAAATTTTAAAGATTACGATGCACTAGTCTTCAAATATAATAATAAACTATTTAAAGAGTTAAACGTAGATCAAACAGTGACGGAGCCAGAAATTTAATATAGGAGGGCTTAAATATTAATTTTTTAAAAATTTTGAGAGGTCCAGTGTACCACTGATCCTTAAATAACTCAATCCTTATATATATATAATGATTGAGTTATTTAAGGATCAGTGGTACATATATATATATATATATATATTAAAAATAATTTTTAAAAAAACCTTGGGGGCCCAGTGCACCACAGGGCCCCATGTAGCTCCATCGTTGAGATCAAATTATATTTAAATAAGAAAAATCTAAAAAATAAAAAAAATTAAATATACTTAACAAAACCATAACTTAAAAAATTAAATCATAAATTTAATTAAAATAATATTTTTTTGAAAGTTAAAGAAAAAATACATTAATTTAGCAAAAGTTGTATATAAACATAACAATGAAAAAAACAAAAGGGAGCTACAAATAAAAAATCGCTTTCCAAAATACACATTATCGATAATTTATAGCGACCAATTCAGTTTCAGATCAGGACAAATATAGTGTTGTTGATCATTAACAATAAAGGCAGCTCTAATTCAATTGACTATATGCTCCGCAAGTTGATGTTTGCTCTCTTGAACACCTTGTATATCCTTCGATTCCTTTCCTTTGAAATTCAGTAGATAACAGTATGAAAAGCAATCAAGATAATCTTGCCATTTGCTCTACCGTGGGTGACATAATGTATAAGAAAATTCAAAGTTTTCGTCCACTCAAAGGTATATCTGGGTAATTGCAACATGACTATAATTCTGCTTAAAATTGTTTTGGTATAAACACATTCAAAAATATAAAGTGATTTCTATTGTCATTTAGCAATTTCCAGAGTGTGCATATGGGGTCAAAAGCACCAAATCATCTGTCTTTGGTTCGAAGCCTATTTTTTTATCACTAACCAAGTGAACACAACAACTTTACGATTTAGATTGTGCTTCCATATAGTCTCAAATTAGGGAACCACTTCAAGATGATTACCCAGTACCTGGTGACAAGATCGATTGTTGAAAATACCACTAGAATGTGGAATCCAAGCTAAGCTATCCTTCCATCTTCCTGTAGAAATGCAGGCAAATAATTGGTTAACAAGTGAAAACCTCTTAAACTGCTAGCCCATTCTCCATTTGAGATAAGCGTAGAGACTCCAGCATTAATAGGAATTCTAATTCTGAGCCTAGAAAAGTCAAGTATGAGAATGAGAGGACTATGATTGGTCTAGTTGTCAAATCAAAACTAAATATCCTTAGCATCCCCAAACCTAAATTTGATGAGTGGGAAGAAAAAGCTTCTTAACTTGAGTACATACTTGAGCAACTATGATTGTTCTCTAGAAAAATCCAGCTGAGATAAATTTTGGTTGCGGAGATAATACTCGTTAATCCATTAATCCACAAAGTCGTTTTGTCAGTACTAAGTTTCCATATCCGTTTACCAAACATTACTTTATGCATATGCACAATCAGAATACTCCCAAGCCCTCCTAACCTCGTAGGCATAGTGATGTCACTCCATTCCACCTTAGCTTGCTTCCCATTCTCAACTTTGCCAAAACATAAGAAAACTTTTACTATTTTATCAATCTCTTTAGTGACCCTTCTTGGCAAGACTAGGTGAGCTGACCAATGTAGATGCATACTATTTAAAACTGAGTTGATGAGAAGCAATCGACTAGCAAGAGACATAAATTTGTTTTGCCAAGCATTGATTCGAGCTTTAAGTTTATTGATCAAAGGAACAAAATCTGAGAATTTAGGCTTATTAGGAGTGATTAATGGAACACCCAGATATTTGAAAGGAAGAAAAGACAGCTTAGACCCACCAATCTCCTAATATATTCCTAGTCCCTGACATCCGAGGACAGAAACAAGTCACTTTTCTCAACATTCACCTTCATGCCTGACCAACGAAAGAACATATCCAGCATCTTTAGCATCATTAAAATATAATTAGAATCTGCCTTACATAAAAGAATCAAGTCATCAGCATAGATCAAATGAGATAATGAAATATTTCCGCATTTAAAATGAAATTGACACTAACCATTGCATTCCACCAGTTTAAAGATGAGTCTAGATAAACCTTCAATGGCAAGAGTGAACAGGTAAAAGGAGAGGGGATCCCCTTGCCTAATACCCCTTGTAGTTGTAAAAGGAATTGATGGACTAACATTCATCAGAATACTGAAAGAAGTGGACTGGATGTATTGCATAATCCAGTTGGCGAATATATCTGGGATCCCCATAGTTTCCAAACATGAGTTTGAAAAAGACTAGCTAAGAGTATCACAAGCTTTGAAAAAATCAATCTTCATCATACAATTATTAATAGTTTTACCAGAAATATGTGATCCCATTAACTCTTGAAGCAGAATATGTGATCGCCTATGCTTCTCCCAAGTAAAAACGTCCCGTGATCCAACCCAATGATCGTTGTCAAAATTGCTTTAAGTCTAGCAGTCAAAAGTTTAGCGATGGTTTTGTATACTTTAGAATAACAAGAAATGGGTCTAAAATCTGAAATAGAAGAAGGATGCTTCTTCTTGGGAATGAGACATAACAAGGTATGATTTATTTCCCTGAACATCCGACTAAAGGAGAAGAACTCCAAGATTACATTAGTAAAGAGTTGGCCAGTAATTTCCTAGGTTGTTTGGAAAAAACCCCCTATTGAACTCATCCGGCCCTAGAGCACTTGAAGGATGAAGACTAAAAAGTGTTTCCCTAACATCTTGAGGAGAGAAGGGAGCTATAAGCATATCCAACTGCATTTGAGTAAGAATAGGACAAAAAACATCTTTCACCTTAAAACCTTGATACTGACTATGCAAGGTACCCATTAATAGTAAAAAAATACCCCCAGATAGATCTAGTCAACTCAACTAGTTCAGATATCACATTCCCGCTATCATCCGTTCACTCAGAGATAGTATTAACATTTATCCTGGCCAATAGAGAGGCATTAAGTAACTTTGTGTTTGTGTTAGAATCTCCTTTTTTGAGCTAATGTAGCCTGACTTTATGATTGAGAACAAAGTTTTGGTATAATACAATCCTCCTGGGCTTCAGTCAATTTTTGCTTCATATGTTGATTATTAAGATTCTTCTCCTTCACAAACTATTTAAGGGCAAGTTTAAATATTTTAAGTTTTTTCATCAACTGGAAAGACTTGAAACCCTATATCTTGTGCCTCCAACAGTTGCTAATTAAATCCATGAAACCCTCCCTCTAGCTTAAACCATTGAAAAAACGACAAAGGGCTCCCATGTGACTTGACTGGTCAACTTCTAAATAAGTATAGATGCATGATTAGAAAAACTATTATCCCCAAAATGTATAGAGGAAGAACGAAATTTATTAAACGATAAGTGGCTCACCAAGGCTTTATCTAACTTTTTAAGAATCAATAAGTGGCCTTGTTGAATATTTGTCCAAGTGTAAACTCTCCCAGTACCCTGTAGGTCCGTCAGATCCACCTGTTGAAATAACTGTGCAAGTTCGTGACCCATTCCCAGTTAGTAACTAGCACCACCTTCAATCTCACTAAAGTTCAATGCACAATTAAAATCTCCCACTGCTAGCCATGGATTCTGCATAACTGATTGGATATGTACTAAATCGGACCATAATTTAGCTCGTTGGAAAGCAAAATTGGAAGCATAAATCAAAGTAACGTCAAAAACCAAGGAACACCCCTTCAATTGATAATGTAGATGCAAAAATTGGTCACTAATGCCGTTGCAAGTAACTTTTATACATTCAGTATTAAATAAGCAAATCACTCAGCCATTGTAATACTGACTGAACATACTTTGCTTTTATTTTAGTCTCCAAGAGACCCACAAAAACAAGTTTTTTTTCATATACAAAATCCCTGACCATGAGCTGCTTCAGAGAGTTGTTCAGCCCTCTTGTATTCCACACCATAATAGACATCTAGGGGGAAGCCCCTTTTGGCTTAGCATTCCTCCTGGTTGGTCTTCTATGAGAATTTATCTAACTCTCAGTATCTGCTTGAATTCCCGCATGAGACTCGGTCAAATTAAGGCATTGTTTTAACTCCATACAATTCACCCCCATATCCTTTAGAGACTGGGAAGACTCAACATAATCTTGTTGGTGAATCTCAACCTGTGCCCGAATAGCATCCTGGGATCACAACCGATGATTACGTTCCTCCTGCACCCGACTATTATCCGCCCTTATGTCTGCTACTGGATAAGATAAGACCCGATTAAGAGAACCCTCAAGCATAAATTGATCCCAGCAACCTTTCCCTGCATACGCACTTTCTAAAGGATCACTGACCAACTGTAAATTGGGAATATCAGCCAAGATATCAGCAGGCCAATTAATCCTGACATTGCCCTACATAGGTTAGGGAATTGTCCGACCCCTCCCATCAACACCTTAGCTAGGAACTTTAGTGATTGGATTTGAATATGTTACCGGATACTCCACCATATCGGCGATATCAGAAGTTGGACTCTACATCCCCAATAACTCTTCCTGCCAACCAATATGGAATTTCCTACTTGTAGGGACCATTGTTTCTTTGTCATCTGGGGTTTCTATGGGTAAGATAACTTGATATCCGAAGTGGTGAATATAATCTATAAGTGCACAGAGTCGTTTCTAGTATTCACACACTAAGTATTCCAAGGTCGTCTCCCTAAAGGACCAATTCATTCACTACCAAATTAATTCTAGTTATTTGAATGTTATCGACAATAAACTCTAAAATGTGATTGGAGTTGAGTGAACAGTAAATTGTAAGTGCTAAACAAAATAACAGCAAGGGATAAGTCGAAGGTTTAGAATTAGGGGTTGGGGTTCACCAATTCAAAAGACTGATTCATACATTATGAAATTGATTGAATGTTAGGTTATGAAAACAGTTGCACAACTTTACCCATATCTCTTTTCAAAGCATATAAGAGTATCCAGCTAGTTGAACACCATCTCTCAATGTACAAACTTACTAACCAAATCCACGAAAAACAAGCAACCACAAGTTCTCACCCTAGCTTAGGATATCTCTAAGTCTAAGTCTAAGGTGTTCATCTTCCTAGAGCATAAACCATATTTCACCTTTCAGTAAATCATATAATTCCTAAGATTGCATCTATGAAGATCAAGCACAGAAACAACAGTGGGATTCAAGAAAGATAAACATAACCCATAAATTTTCATTCAAAACTCATCAATCTATAGCATACTAATCAATCTTCCAAATAGGCTACATCCCTCACCCTAAATGAGGTTTAGTTCCAGAATATTGTAACAAAAGTCATACACATAAGGATGCTCAGCATTTAAGAAAGAGTAGAGAGAGAAAGTAGAAGAAACACAAGAGAATGTTGCTTCCAATCCTTGATGCAATCTCCCAAACTCCTTATCTTCCTCTTATTTTGTGCCTCGTCTTTGTGGTAACCTCATTTTCAGTGTCCAGTTCCCTTATTAGGTCTAAAAAATGAGTATTTATAGTGTTTTGCGTCCAAAGAAACCTAGTTTTTCCTAAACAAGGGAGAGCATATCGTGTTTGGCAGGCCATATCTGTTAAACGGACATGAATGTCCAATAAACGGACCTTCTCGGGCCTGGAAGTTCATTTTGTCAAGTGATTTCTGTTAAACGGACCTTCTCGGGTCTGGAAGTTCATTTTGCTAGGCGATGTCCGTTAAGCGGACATACACCAATCCAAAATTTTTACGCCTTTGACCCTTCAGTTGACAAAATCTCTTCTTGGAGTCTTCTCGGAATTCGTAGAAATCGGAGTCCTCTTTGAAAGCGTCCTTGAGTGACCTTAATCCGGCATCCACAAGAAAAGTTATGCTTTTCACCCCCACAATCTATCCATTTGTACCTATCAAGCAATAAAGTTGGAATGTGAGAGAATTGACCAGATAAAACTTCAAATCCATATAGAAATAAGTCAAATTAATTCCAAATCATCCCAAAATCATCTACGAATAATTTGACTTATCACGAAGGCTCCCACTCCCCTGTAACACCAATCTGTATAATAGGTAGCGTCTCTGGCAATAAAGTATTTCTATTGACCTCAACACAAATTTTAGCATATCTCATACGCTCCATGCTGGAAGTTTGGAAGCCTATGGTTAAAGGCTTGCCCAAAGAACTAGCCAGAAAGCTATATTCTTCCAAAGTCCAAAACTCTAGGGGTAGATTATGAAAATGAATCCAGATCAGAAACACCTCAACACATTCATTGTTAAACTCAATCCCAGGCACCCACTTCCGCACAAACAACGGTTGGCCTCTAGTGTGCCATGGTCTCGTTTCTAATATCTCAGACAAGTCACTATCAATCGCAAATTTAAACCAAATCATACCATCTTCCATTAATAGAAATTTCTCCAATCCCTTATTATGCCATGGCGTAAGAGCCCAGAGCGAATGACTGAAAACGCAGGGTGTATCCAAAAGGAGCCTACCAGTGTTGATGACCAGGCCCTTACACTGACTTGCACCAGTTTCAATAGGGAGACAAATTTGCCCATCTTTCATGGCCTCCGTGAAATGCTTCAACAGAATTTTAGTATGCTACAAGTTGAGTTGCTAGTTCCATGCGCCAACCCTCTGCAACGACGTCGAGGCTCCTGTCGAGGGAGACCCACTAGGGTCGAAGAAAGAAAAGGAGTCAATCAGCGAGAAGAAAAATAGAACTCGAAATGAAAGAAAGTTAAGGGTAAAAGTACAGGAGAGAAGTCGGAGAAAAAGAGCATTAATTCAACCATCAATTTAACTTTTTTTAAAATAAATAAGTACTCCAAAGACTTTCCATCAATATTTTAAAATTTAGACTGAAAGTTAAATCAGTAAGACAAGAGATTAAAGTTTAAAAAGTTCAATTCAAATTAGACCATTATCAAATCAATTCAAGATTAAATAAAATTAAAGAATTTAAAATATGATTGAAAGATATTTTTTTATCTATCAAAATATTTATAGTTTTATTGAAAAAAGTATATTAAATAAAAATTAATTAATTATTTTATTTTATAATACTTTATTAAAAATTAATTAATTAATTATTTATTTTTATAAATTATTAAAATAAATTGAACTAAACTAAAAAATTTAACGAGTAAGATTTTATCATTTGAATAAGGTAAATGGATTGTTTATTATAATCTTCGAACCAACCTAAGAGTTATCTCTAAATAACTTTAATTATGACCATTTTCAAGTCCCCTGGAGTTCCGTAGCACATGAACTATCTTTCACTCCGTTACTTCTGCCGTTTGGTTTAACGTTTACCGTTCCTTCCATTTGTACTTTGCAGGAGTTTCAGCGTCTCCTATACGGCAATTCCTGTGTTCTATCCTCGTACATCGTAGTATTTCTTTTACTTTTAATACGATCATTTTCACGTTCCATAAGCAAAAAGTGACTTTCCCTTTTCGAATATCAAGTAAGTTGACAAATAATTGCTTCTAGGAAACGGTAAAAGTGACACGAGGGTGTACGTGTAAGTTCGTTTGCTAATTGCTATATACACTGCTCCGACCAGTCGTTTTAATACAGCACAGAGCCCCACAAACTATGCAACTTAAAGAATTCTTCGACTAGTGGGGCGGTGGCAAGTGGCACGCACCCAAATAATAGACCCCCAATTATAACCATTACTCATTCACCGCCGAATCAACTAGACCTCGAAGATCGTGACCGTTCCAGCAATAAGAAAACAAGGGGCAGACCTCTATCTCTCTCTCTAATGAAGCGCCACGTAAGTTGTGGGCAACAATTATGTGGTGCTACGCTGGTTGTCTGGTCGGGACGCACGTGTCCAGGGCAGTGGGGGAGAACAGCTGCCCGTGGCACGCGGGCAACGACTGTGGGCCCGAGAGACATGGACCTAGAAACTAGAGCCAGCTTGATGTTGCGTCAGGTGGGTCCTACTCTGGAGTAATTGGGCCCAGATCTACTCAGCACCAAGTTCGTTTTTATTGTTGTTTATGGACTTGTGGGGCCTACCTAGCATATTTTCAAGTCCACGAAGTCCCAAAGTGGCGGTCCTAAGCGTCTAGAGAAATCATGAGAAGTCCCCACTTTAAGTATTTTAAAAAGAAGTCCCTGAACCTCCAGGATGCAGATGAATTATTAACAGCTTTTCTTGTTTACGTGACTTCGTGGATTCAAATTTATTTTTATATATGCAATCATTTAAAATTTAAGATTAAAATTTTATTTTTTATAAAATATCTATCTGATTTAAACAAGGATTAATTTGAATATAAATAACTTAAAAGTACTTTTTTCTAATTAAGATCCTCTTAAAATATCTCGTGGGCAACAAAGTAAAAAGTCTCTAAAAAATACTTTACTATTTAATTTAACAGGTGCAGACAATTACATAATAATTTTATAAATCATTGATGTAAAATTTTAATTTTGTGTTATATAAATAATATTTAAAAAGATTAAATAACTATTTAATTATGTAACATCACTATGAGTCAAGAACGTATAAGAAATACCACATAGAACAGGAACCGAAAAGCTAAATAAAAGAAGATTGTTATAATCTATCTGCCAAACACCTCCGGTCACTTTCCGAAACCAAGAGCCAATAGAATTTAATACCACCCTGACCCAACTACACGGAAACCGGAAATATATCCGCCTTTGGTTTTAAAGAATTGATTAACCGTCCGACACATCTAATCAGTTGCTCAATTGACCAATCAGAATTCCCACAACAAATACGCAATGTAGTCAGCACCGCACAGGATAGTTCCCAACCCCACCACCCACCTCTCTACTCTTTATAAACCATTCTCTGGTCCTCAACTCCTTTCCCGCAAACTATCGGTTTCTTCCCTTGCACCTTAAAACCTACGCATCTCGGCGCACATTAGCTGATTGCTGTGCTGTTTGTAGTATTTCTTTCCTCCTTTTCTAGTACAAACATGTCTTTCTATGGAGGGGGTTTTGATTACAACAAATCTCATTTCCTTGAAGCGTGTTTCCTTTGTCGGAAGCCACTGGGATGTAACTCAGACATCTTCATGTATAGGTTAGTTAGCTGATTACAACTCTTTTAAGGTTTTTTTGTGATTTATGTGAGTTGCTTTGTTTGTGTAAAGTCTTTGAACTATTCTGATTTGTGTTCTTGGAAATTTGTGTTGACGCAGAGGGAACACACCGTTCTGTAGCAAAGAGTGTAGGCAAGAGCAGATAGAGTTGGATGAGTCTAATGAAAAAAGGAGTTGGAAAATGTCATCCTCGTCTTCCAGATCTATCAGGAGCTCTGAAACAAGGGACTCTTCACCTAACAAGACTGTGCGGACGGGCACGGTTGTTGTGGCTTAAGAACTGTTTAAGAAGCTTAAGAACTGTTTAAGAAGCTTTATTAATCACACCTTGACAGAGAGCGAGTTTTTCTGAATTGGGAAAATCCCTCGTAAAGAGATTGCAGAGATTTGATGTTCTTGGAAGAAGGGTCTCTTTGGAGATGACAATAGGAGTTAGATGGGGATGAGTGGGTGAGTGATGGATGATCATATCAATTAGGGAGGAATCGGGAATTCGGGATGGTTTGGGTAAATTTTGAAGCAATCAAATATTAGAAGACAGAAATTTCTCTTTTATGGTTTTTGTCTGTATCTTCATCTGTTGAACAACGTTAGTTCATCAGGCTGTGTTAAGAATCGAGGGCATGCAATATGAAGTTGAGCCTTTGAAATTGATCTTCCAGTTTCCTACTTTTTCAGATTGGTTCATCTGCTCATTGATTATATTGTGACATATATCATAAACAATGCCTATTTAATAAAGAAAACATTTTTGAGCGGAACGTTTGCCGTCAAGAATATTTCTTGTTTGTGCTTTGATTCTAAGCTCAATGTCGAAGATTATGTCGATCTTCAGAAGAACGTATGAAAGAAGAACACATACCAAATAAAGGGTTCGAGTTTCTTAATAATAAAGATTGATCTATCACTCAGATTCCATTGAGTTATAACACAGCCACTAGATTCCACACACAAACGTTGTTTGTAGAGTTTTACAGCTAATCAATCTACAAGAAACCTTGAGCAGGCTTTAAGTTTCCGATCAAACAACTTTTGCTCTCTGCATGATCATGAATCTCCTTCTGCTTGCACCTTCCACCTGTTCCCCGAGTTTGGCAAGCTGGGTCATCCTCCTTTTCCACGACTCGGATGGTTCCAATTGATTTGACATCTGAATCGAGTCAAGTTGGTTATCTTCAGAAACTCCATCGCAGTCCTGTAAACAGCTAGCTTTTTCAGAATCTTGGATTATATGTTCCAGGGTTTCTACAACCTGACTCATCTTTGGTCGATCCTTGGGATGCTTTAACAAACAAGTATCAGCTAACTTCGCAATCTTTCGAGCAGCAGTAGCGGAGTACTGGTGTTGGAGTCTAGGGTCCATCATCAAACCAAACCTTTTGCCATCTGCAGGAAATTGTTTCACCCATTCCAATAACTTCTGCTCTACCGTAGGTAAGTTCCTTTCAAGTGAACGTCTTCCTGTAAGAATCTCGTATAATACCACACCGAAACTCCATACATCACATTTAGCAGTGAGACGTCCTGTTTCAATGTAATCTGGAGCAGCATATCCATATGTACCCACAACCTGATCATGAAAAGACCAAAGCTTATATATGAACTAGACATTTGTTCTGGAACAAGAGATCTAATTTAGGATTCCCGGTTCACATGAAACTTACTGCTGTTGAGACATGCGTATGTCCGGTCATTGGTCCCTCTCTAGCAAGACCAAAATCTGAAAGCTTTGGTGTGAAATTCTCACCCAGTAACACATTGGATGACTTAAAATCCCGGTATATAACCTGCATTGTTATTTATGAAGACAAAGGATCAGGAACAGATGCTGAAACCAAAAACTTCTTCAAATCAAGTTGAAAATCAACAAAATCATTACATATAGCTCTTAATATTACAACTAGTCATGTTTGAGAGAAGAACCTGAACTTCCAATCCTTCATGCAAGTAGGCCAACCCCTGAGCTGCCCCTAGTAGTATCTGCAATCTTACCTTCCAAGTAAGTGGTGGATATGCCTTGTTAAAGAGATGATCTTCTAAGCTTTTGTTGGGCATAAATTCATACACGAGTAGGCGTTGGATCCCTCTCTCCCCATCAACAGCACAATATCCAATCAGTTTCACAAGATTTGGATGCTCCACAATACCAAGAAACTGAACTTCTGCGACCCATTGTTTGTGACCCTAAATGAGAAACAGAACACTGTGAGTTATAGTGATTTAACTTCGGATAGAAGGAAGAGTACACCGGAATCATCATAGGAACAAAAATGGTTATTCTTTATCACTAATGTCGATCTAACTAATAATAATTGACACATTTTCCAGCAAGAAGCTTAAGCAATAACTAAAACTGGAAGATATTTGCTTTGTACCTATTTATTTCCGTGTCCTTATGAAGTTTTAAGCTCAAGATGGTTTATGAAGAATCTATGATCTAATAAGAAATCAAGATAAAAACTGTATTGACAAAGTGCAGAGGAGTGTTGAAGCATTTCTCAGTCCAGAGTTATTCAAAATCAATTCAAAGTATCTTAATAATAAGAGAACTTTCGTTAGACTAATTTGAACTATTTTACTTCAACACTTATATAACCACATACCTGTAAGCCATCCCTGTTCAACTTTTTAACAGCAACCAAAACAGGATCACTTTTATCATCTTCGGGTTTGATTGAACCCTTATAGACACTCCCAAATCCACCTTCACCAATCTTGCGCTGCCTAGTGAAATCTTTGGTCGCTTGTTTGAGCTCTGAGAAAGAGAAGACTCGCAGCTTATGAGCCTTTTCTTCGTATAATTCTGGTATGCCACGAGGTGATATATCAGAACATAAGGATTTGGTCACACTTTCAGTTCCTGAAAACTCCGTCTTCATTCCACCTTTCAACTCAGGAGCTGATTTCTGTTCTCTGCATCTGGATTTGTCCTTGAAGTAAGGAAAACACTTCATTTTGCTGATTTTTTCACTTTAACACTCGCTGAGATTAGTTTCTAGCTCCGTTTTCTGCCTCCAAAACGATCTAGAAAGGAACCAACTTCAAAGAAAAGTCACAAAAACTCGGAAAAAGCCTGGAGAAAGCACTGAATATATGAGCTTGAACATCAGTAATCAAACGAAGTCCGAAAACCCAAATAAGAACCTGTCGGAATCCACGCAAGGGCTAAGCAAATCCAGAGTGAAACGGAAGCGATACACATACATCCATTTGAAACAGAAAAGAGCCTACCATATTTAATACATGAAGACAAAATGCTACACCATAAAACAAAAAGAAGAGCAAGATAGAGGTATAGATATACATGGAAGTTGCATAATTTTACCTAAAAACACGTAAACTTTTTCTGACATCTCCGATATACCGCACCAGGTGTCCAAAAGGCTTCCATGGATTTTCTTGCTTTGTTATACAAGTGAAGAAGCTGCCTTTTCTCCCAGTTTTCCTTGATACGGGATTCCAGTAAGACCTGGGGATGTGCTCACTTGGTTGACAATTTCCAAACCAGTCTACAATAAATAATCACTCACGTTCCTGTTTTTGACCTGCAATGTTGTCTCTGTCAGCAACAGCGAGTCAATACAAAATTGAATGCCAACTCCCTCACTCACAAGCAAGCCTATGTTCAGCTATGGTATAGGGATCTCAAGGGGTCCATTTTCAGTACACCTGTTCGGTTCTAGGGATTGAATTTGGCAAATTAAGCAGCTAATGCTCTTAAAATTAATAAATTAAATTTATTCTAAAGTAATTCAAATTTTTAAAAATAATATTATTTAACTATATTCACTCTTAAGAGTGGCATATTCACTCTTATAAATGATATATTAATTCATACTTAATGTAATTTAAATTTCAAATTAATAGATTTAATTTAGTTTAATCAAACTCGTCGTAAATATTTAAAATTTATTATATTTAGAATCGTGCTTAAATTGATATTTTATTAAAATTTAATAATTGTGTTAAAATAGTTAAATTTCAACCGATATAATTTAAAGTTAACAAATTTAATTAGACCCGTACTTCAATTCTAATATTTAGATCTAAGTAAACTCGATTCGGCCATGTTACTCGTATTTGATATTTTAGGTCAAATTAAAATCTGATGGTGTCCAATTAGGAAGATAATCATGTTGAGAAAGTGAGTTTAATAATGTACGTACTCCAGCAACGACTCACAAAGCTTCAAAGTATTTATTAGGTATGTTATTCTATATATTTGGTGACATGTTGCTGATGTGGAAAATTTTAATGTCACTCCTGTGGATATAGTTTTTAAAAAATTGATTAGAATACAAAATTATGTACCAAGTTCACCAAGCAGGTAACATACGTTAACATACAAACATTTTTGCTAGACAAATGCTTTTTTTTTTTGGAAAATGTAATTATGGAAAGCACCGCATCCTCACAGTTCTCTAAAACCTGAACGTCCTTTGTCTCAAAGTTGACACCTCATACTCGTCAATCGCCGCTTTCTTGGAGCCCAGCGTATGGTCTGGTTTGGTAAACAGTGAATTGTTTTAATTGTTAGTAGATTCTATTAATTTGGTAAATAGTAAATTGTATTATTTGTTAGTAGATTTTATCAGCATTTAGTTGATAGCTAATAATCTACTTACAACAAATACAGTCTGCTGTTTATTAGCTAATTTGACTAGTAAATAATATCAATTATTTATTAAAAATATTTAATAAAATTAGTTATTTAATATTAATTATTAATATATAAAATGCCTTATAAGATCATAATTTAAAAAATATATATAAACATAAATATTATACCATTAGTACAAAGCTCCTAACTAGGGGAAGGGGAGAGGAGAACTGTTCTCGCGACAAGAGAAGAGACGTGTTAGGCTAATGGTATTAGTAGGGTCATGTTTACATTACAGCAAAATAAATGTAGAGATCCAGATGGGCATATTATACAGGAGTAGGGCAGAAGACAAGCAATCGTTTTCTAACCATTCCTGTAGAAAGAGATGTCTCTCCGCCTCATTACGCAAACAACTAAATCAGCTACTGAAAGGTCCAAACACTTCTATAGAGGATTGAGTTGAATCATTCAATTCAATCAACTCATAATTTAATAAGATTTAAGTTTTTAATATAATCAAATAGTTAATTTAAGTCAATCAATTCAAACACAGCGTATCGGCTATTTACCAAATGAGCATTATAACTAATTCACTGCTAAAAATACATATGTAGCACCCTACTCTCGCAAGACTCAAATTTGACATCGACGGTGATATCCGAATTCGTGCCCCGCGAGGGTAGCGTGCTAAAGCACTCATACATAAAATCGGTATACTTTTTTTTTTGGCAACACAAACACACATTATGCGGAAGTCGATACTCATCTGAGGCATAAGCCATTTTCACTCATACAATGCAATTTACAAAATTCTCATATGGCCATTTGGGTCCTTTCACAATTACAAACCCTTAAGTCATTTCAAAATACACGTTTATACAATGGTTGCAGAATATATATAATTCAATACAAAATTAAAGACATGAAATGCAGACGCGAACTGATCCCGACTTCTAATCTTCACTTGTAAGCTGTAGGTATACTCCCGTTGGCCTAACGGGGTATTCTTCTTATCCTGAAAAATAGTTGCAAATTTTGGGTGAGTTTTGCGAACTCAATGAGTGACCATCATCGATGGCTCACCCAGTCATATAACACATAAATCACACATCAACAGAATTTTAATTTCACATTCAATGCCCTTAAACATTTATATTATGCATATGTTATTAGATGAGACTCACATTCGTTCTTATTGTTGTAACTGAGTGTCTCACACATATACAGAGTACTGGCCCGTAGGCTCAGTCAGAACATAATACTGGCCCGTAGGGCTCAGTCAGAACAGAGTTAATGGAACATAGCTCTACGTGCAGAATCAGAGTTCACGGAGCAAAGCTCTACGTGGAAGCGCTTTAAATAGGCGACTCAAGTCACAACTCTTTTATATTTCATGCATTCATGAGATGGAATGCATCACTTACATTGCATGCACTTAATCGATCACATTCACTTATCATCGGACCGTAGTCCGGCATTCAACAAATAGTTGAGCATTCACTTGTCATCTTGCATGCAATGCACATTTCGGAAACACTTAGTTCATCTTATTCACATATAATGAGCAGTTCAATATTCGAATCAAATATCACATTCATCGGACCTCTTGTCCGGAATCCAACATACACAATCAATCACATTCATCATACAGAGATTAATGTATACAGCATTTGAATAAAGCAAACAATGAAATGAGACCATCTAGGTCTACTCACAATACGCTCCAAAATAGCATGTGCTTTCAATTCTGGAACGCTTGAATGTGGATACTTGACTTGCACAACCCATGTATACAACATAAACACAAAATCACTTATTTATGAATCAGGTTTATCATCGATTTAAAAGTTTTATATGCGAGTTTCTGTAAGTATATTAAATTATCCCCAAAAAAACGTTATTTCAATATATTTATATTGCATTTAAAAATGTTTGAACTTATATGTTAAATCATTTTTAATATATAAAATAAAGTAACATCATTTTAAAAAATACAAATTGTTAAATTTTATTAATTGAGTTTTGGTTATTAATTGAATATTCGTCGCAGATCTAGTATAATTAGTGATGAATTATCTTTTAATAATTTGGATATCTAAATTATCACGCTCTTATATTATTTTAATCTTAATTGGACCATAAAATTTAAATAGTTGAAATTTGATATATAAAAAAAGACACAATTTTCTTGGATGTAATGTGTTAAATTTAGTGGTCAATTAAATTTAAGTTCGAATGAAATCTTTTAACTTAAACAAGTAGGTCAACACAAAATATCTGTTCTTATAAGTATATATAGGAGAATGTTAGATAAACAATTAAACATTGACCCTACCAAATATCTACCATAAGACTTTCAATATTGAGATACATATCTGCCAGAAAAAGCAATGATGGAAAGTAAGGATCAGAGATTTTCCGCCTTGCATAGAAAATGAATAAACTCAATTTAAGAAAAGCTCATAATAAGAATCTGAGAATAATCAATACATATAAACATGACACCCTATAAAAAGGGTGCCAGTGAGTCTCGGAAGTGTGCCACTACTGTCTCATTTCACGAATAGTCGTTAATTGCAAATCAGCGAAAGCAACTTATCGATAATGGAGGCCAGGTGTTCGACAAAATGGGTGTTGTTTGTTACAATGGTACTATTGGTTGCTTCATGCCATGCAAGCGAACAAGTGCAAGACAAACAAGACTGCATAGTTGAATGCATGCAACAGTGCACTGGATTGCCCAATTTATGCCAGGACTGTTGTAACAGCAAGTGCTCTCAGCAACCTCGAGCTTCCCAATCTGCTCGTCGGATCATAGGCATAGAACGTCGTTTCGTCAAATGTTAGAAAGATTTGGGTTTGTAAGTGTTTGGTCTTTAATTTCCAAACACAAACTCAGTTTAAATAAAAGAGAAAAATATTTTTTTAATCAGGTGTTCAATCTAATAAGATAACTTAATTTGGTTAAGTTACATTAATTACGTTCAGATTCATCTTGAATTGACAAAACTTAAGTAAGCAATATCATTTAAAACAAATTATGTCGTTTCTAATTTTAAAAATTAAAAGGTATTATACTAAATTGAGTTTTAAGATGTTCAAGTTTAATCGAGCTCAAATTTAGAACTTAAAAGCATCGAACTTGATTGAGTTTTTAGTTAGACTTATACTTAAACTACATATTTTTGAGTTGAACCTTAAAAAGTCCAATTTTAACTGCGCAATAGGGACCTAATCCTCTAATTCAGATACTCGGATTATTTAAATGAATGACTTAGATTCTCTAACACAAATTAAGGTCGGAGTACCTTGGGCTAGAGGATTCGAGGGCAACGATTGCCTGGTAGTCTTTGAATGCAAATTGCGGGTCAAATATGGCTTGAAGTACTTTATTTAGTTTGTTCGAATTCGAAACCTGTAGCGTTGACCAAGAGTGCAATCTTTACACGTCAGGCACTGGTATTGGTTGACGTTTGGCCAAAAATTACATTGTCATCGACGCAACGTTGAATACAAATCATTGACATAAGGTGCATTAAATCACTCAAACTGCTGTATTCAAACGTCGGCTTCCGACTAGTTGGACTCAGCTAGCAGTTGACTATGGTTTAATTTATGTTAAAAATTCAAAATTTTTAGAATTCTTAAAAAATTACAATTTTAATTCAAAATGTTTATTTTATTAGTTTTCTACTAAATTATAATGACAGAACATGAACAACATAAATAGATCAATCAAATGATAAGTGATAACATATAGATTAAATTTGAATTACTAATTTATTAATATTTTAAAAACCAAACGAGAAGTTAAACCGATAAGATAGAAGGTTTAAAAATTTAAAAATTAAACTAATATTAAACTGTTGGTTAAGATTGAACAAAATTAAAAATTTTGACATATAATTGAAGATTAAAAATTTTAAAATTTAATTAAAAAAAGACTGTTAAGTGAAAATTAATTAATTAATTTTGATTCATAAAAATTAATTAATTTACAAATTGAGTGATTAATTATTAAATTGATCAGTTTTTTACAATAAAGATTATAAAAATAAATCGAATAAAAAAATTTAAAATTGAGCTAAAAAGTTAAATTGGTTCAAAAATTTTACAATTAAACTGATCAAACTGATTAATTAGAATTTTTAGTTGGTGTATTGTATTAATGCATTAACGAGATTGTGGATAACATAACAATGACATGCGTGGAACTATGCCCATTCAATACATTGAAAACTTAAGCTAACCCAAATTTAATGCAGATTCACCTATATCCATGCACATCTACTTCTGATTACCTATAAATACCCACATCGAATACAAGCATACTCGCGACATGAATAAGAGTGTAGGCAAATATATTGTTGTCTGGTTCACATCTACCGATATCCAAACCACGACATCTAAATTGTTTAGCCCATTCATTTCTGGACCTTCGAAGGTGCTTCTTCACGATCCAAGAGCCCAGATTCAGTCCATATGGGAGAAACCTCACTCACTATAGGCCCACAAAAATGGCTTTCACGCGTCATTCTGGTCACACGAGACCAATCGGATCAGACCAATTTTGTCATTGGTTCGATTCGGTCTAACCTTAAGGTGCTGTCCAACATGCTTCGAGCTTGGTCCAGAAGTTTAAAAAGTTTGAAAAGTCGTAAATCTAAAATTGAACTGCAATTCAATTACATTTAATTTTTTTTGAATAAGATGTAGAAGTTATAAGTTCTGGGCCAATTCAACTTATTATGAATGAGAAATTATTATCTATGCTTGAATTTGATTTGATCATATTAAACGATACAATTTCAGTGTAATTGACTAAAATAATGTGATTTTATTTGTTAAAATTTTTAGTTTATAAAATAGACATATTCTTTTTATTAAACTTTAGCTTAGAAATTGGGCCATTTTTTTAATCTTAATAAGCTTCGGATCAAATAGATAATGACAAAATAACATCATTTAATTTTTTTTAAAAAATAATAAAACGGCTCAATTCGACTCATTCAAAGAGAATTTTATATTTTAATTAAAAAAGAACGATAAATATTGAAAATTGTATTTACTTATCATACAAATAAACTATTTTTAATTATTAAAAAAGGAACATTTTTAATTGACAATTCTACTTTTATCTTTTTTGCGATTTTAAATTTTAAATTTTCTTCCAAATTTGAAAATCCGATGAAATCGAATGTTAACTATTATTGATTATTGAATTAATTGATTAATTTGCTGTGGAACGTAGATTTTGGACTAACAAATTTTCTCTGATAAGTTCATTTTTAAACAATATTTTTTTAAAATTAAAAATATAAAATAATACTTTTCTACTGAATTTAAATTTAAGTTGCCTAAATTAAGTCCAATCCGAAACATAACCTTTTAAAACAAAATAGTTAAGCTTTAAATTGGTCTAAACTTAAGCCTGATTCATATATTGACTCGTTAAAAATACTTAAATATAATCTATAGCCTAACCCGTTGCTATAACTAATTACTTGAATTATAATTATAATTTTCATTTTAATTAAATTTTTGTTTAATATATATTTTAGTTTTAAAGGTTTGCTTAATAGTTATATAAAGGACTTAAAGCTCCCATATTGTCATCATGCTTTTATCAGTCAATAAGATCTGTCTGAGAATTAACTTTCCCTTTGCTTCCGTTTTGCTTAGAGCGAAAGGTTAATTTGTGATGGCCGAAAAAGACGTAGCCGAAAGCAGTCGACTTCATGACGCAGATAAGGAGTTGAAGGCCTCCATGGAGGCAGTCATTCGGCGCCTACTTCTTCCAATTCAACAACAACTCGATGATGTTGTGCAGCGTTTGGAGAGGTTGGAGGCTGGTGGTGGCGTGCCCGCCCCTTCACCTTCTTCTTCTGCTCTTTCTTCCAATCGGAGGTACGCCGTTGTAACTTTTCAATCTTGTTAGCGTTTGCTTTGTTTTAATCGTCGTTAGGGTTCTTAAAAGTACTAGGGTTGTTGTCTGCGATTTGAGGGAGTGATGGCTTGTTGTTGTCTTGATAATAGTTTTAAGAAGTCCAGCAATGGTCAAGGGGCGCAATCTAGGGTGAATTCACCAACAGTCAAATTTTCGGATACCACTGCTAACGTGAAGAAGAAGAAGAAGAAAGAAATTCTCCGAAAGCCGGCTGCTGCTGGGACAACTTCTGATCTGTACATGGCATATAGAGGTCCTGAGGAAAAGAAAGAAAATACAATTTCTTCAGAAGTAGCAGACAGCATTTCAACTGGCCCTGTACCTACGGATAGTCTTGAAGGGGAATCTGCGGTTAATGTGAAGGATTCTCAGAATAGAGTTGAGCCAGATGATTGGAAAGATGCCATTGATATATCTACACCTAAACTGGAAACTACAGATGTTCCGGATTCTGCTGATAGAAGATTGATGCAATATGAACAAAATGACAATAAAAGTACTGCAAAAAATTATTCTAGGGATTTCCGCCTCAAATATGCAGGTTTTGAAATTACATCTGATATGGCAGAGGTACGAATCAGTGGTACTGTTTCACATCATGTTGATCGTGATTCACGCCCAATTCCTGGAAGAGCCATTGATAGGTCAAGTAGCGGAGCTCGCGTGGACCGCCGTGGGGCTGCTATGTTAGATGATGACCGATGGAATAGAATTCCTGGGCCTTATGGCATAGGGAGAGATTTGCGTGCGGATATAGCTTATGGAGGTAATGTAGGATTCCATCCTGGCCAAGGAGGCAACTTTGGTGTTCCGAGGAATCCTCGAGCTCAGGCTCCTGTGCCATACATGGGAGGAATTTTAACTGGGCCAATGCAATCAATGGGTTCTCATGAAGTGGCGCAAAGAAATGGCCCAGATGCTGACAGGTGGCAGCGTGGTATTATTGTTCTGCAGAAGGGATTGCTTCCCTCTCCTCATACTCCATTACAAATGATGCACAAAGCTGATAAAAATTATGAAGTGGGTAAAATCTCTGATGAAGAAGAGGCCAAGCACAGACAGTTGAAAGGCATCTTAAACAAGCTAACCCCTCAGAACTTTGACAAACTTTTTGAGCAAGTAAAAGCTGTAAAAATCGATAATGAAGGTATACTTAGTGGTGTCGTTGCACAGATCTTTGACATAGCTTTGATGAAGCCTACTTTCTGTGAAATGTGCGCTAATTTCTGCTGTCATCTCGCTGTAGAGTTACCAGACTTTAGTGCTAATAATGAGAGGATAACTTTCAAGGGTTTACTTTTAAATAAGTGCCAAGAGGAGTTTGAGCGAGGGGATAGAGAACAAAAAGAAGCTGACAAAGCTGATGCAGAAGGTGAAGTCAAACAGACCGCAGAAGAAAGAGAGGAAAAGAGAGTGAAGGCAAGAAGGCGGATGCTTGGTAATATAAGACTAATAGGTGAGTTATATAAGAAGAAAATGTTGACCGAGAGAATAATGCATGAATGCATCAATAAGTTTCTGGGTCAGTATCAGAATCCTGATGAGGAAGATGTTGAGGCTTTGTGCAAGTTGATGAGCACAATCGGAGTGATAATTGATCACCCAAAGGCCAAGGATTATATGGATGCATATTTTGAAAGGATGACAATGATGTCAAACAACATGAAACTGTCTTCAAGAGTGAGGTTTATGTTGAGGGATGCCATTGACTTGAGAAAGAACAACTGGCAGCAAAGGAGGAAGGTAGTATTAAGATAAACTGTCTTCGATGGTGAGGTTAATGGAGTGTTTTTGTAATTGTTGATAAGAATTATATATTAGTTAAAACTTTTTTAATTAATTAAAAGTATTTTAATTAAAATTTTATCAATAAATCATTAATACAAATTATTTTATTTTAGTAAAATAAATACTTTAAAATTAAAATTTATTTGAATATATTTTAATTATTAAATCAAAACTTTATTTAGAATTTATATATTTAAAAATTTTTAATTTTAATTAAATGTATTAACGATTATTAATTAATTTATAAATTGCAAAATTAATAAATTATTTATAATTTTAATTAATTAAATATGATAGTAAATTAAATAATTATTAATATATTAAATAATATATATAGCAAATAGTAAATCAAATTATGAAAATATAAAAAAAAAACAAAATTTTGTGGCTCTCACAAATTTTAAAACCATTGAAGACAGAAACTAAATAATAATAACTCATTCATTAATGATTGAAATATTCAACGTAAACTACATCCTTAACCGTAATTAGGGATTTATTTATTAACATTGTGGTAGCATTTTCATAAAAGCAGATATTAAACAAACTTTCAAATGAAGGAAAGAAAGGATTACAAATGTATGTCCAGGATTAGTTTTGGATTTGAAACATAACCCAGCAGATGAGTAAACAATGAGTCTTCCTGTATGATTATGTTGCCAAAATACAAAATTTTCATTAATTGCCAAAATACCAATTAATGAAATTTAACAATTAATATATAAATAAAATAACGTCATTTTAAAAAATACAAATTGTTAAATTTCATTAATTGAGTTTTTGTTATTAATTAAATATTTGTCGAGATCTAGTATAATTAGTGATGAATTATCTTTTAATTTTTAGATATCTAAATTATTACGCTCTTATATTATTTTAATCTTAATTGGACCATCAAATTTAATTAGTTGAAATTTGATATATATAAAAAACACAATTTTCTTGGGTGTAATGTGTTGAAATCTTTTATGATAAATTAACTTAAACGGATAGGTCAGTACAAAATATCTGTGCTCAGAAGTATAAATAGGAGAATGTTAGATATCCAATGTGGTGATTCCTTGTGCGCACCGAGCACTGGGCCGCCTTCCTGAGGGGCTGGGTGAGATCAAACCGTGATTCAATCCTCCAGCGGTGGTCGAGTCTGCGACTGGGGGCCTTTAGAATTGGGGATCAACCTTTTGAGTCCAAGGAGAATGTTAGATAAACTATTAAACATTGACCCTACCAAATATCTACCATAAGAGTTTCAATATCGAGATACGTATCTGCCAGAAAAAGAAATGATAGAAAGTAAGGATCAAAGATTTTCCGCCTTGTATAGAAAATGAATAAATTCAATTTAAGAAAAGCTCATAATAAGAATCTGAGAATAATCAATACATATAAACATGACACCCTATAAAAAGGGTGCCAGTGAGTTTCGGAAGTGTGCCGCTGTCTCATTTCACGAATAGTCGTCAATTGCAAATCAGCGAAAGCAGCTCATCGACAATGGAGGCCAGGTGTTCGACGAAATGGGTGTTGTTTGTTACAATGGTACTATTGGTTGCTTCATGCCATGCAAGCGAAGAAGTGCAAGACAAGCAAGACTGCATAGTTGAATGCATGCAGCAGTGCACTGGTTTGCCCAATTTATGCCAGGATTGTTGTAACCTCAAGTGCACTGGGCAACCTCGAGCTTCCCAATCTGCTCGTCGGATCATAGGCATAGAACGTCGTTTCGTCAAATGTTAGAAAGATTTCGGTTTGTAAGTGTTTGGTCTTTAATTTCCAAACACAAACTCAGTTTAAATAAAAGAGAAAAACATTTTTTTATCAGGTGTTCAATATGATAAGAAGACTCTTTTAAGTTAAAATTTATTTCACTGCTATAGTTAATTACATGAATATATAAAATTGAAAAAGAGCAAATGCAAATTAAAATGCTAAATTAGAAGGAAATTTTTGGTTAAAAAAGAAAAAAAATTATGGTAAACCATGTTTATTTATTAACATTATGGTAGCATTTTCATAAAAGCATATATTAAACAAACTTTCAAATGAAGGAAAGAAAGGATTATAAATGTGTTTCCAGGATTAGTTTTGTAAAATTTGCAATGGACACGAGAAGGAAAGTTAGACGACATACAAGCTTAAGTGAGGTTCCATTCTAAAATCAATTGGCAATAGGTGGATTAGCCCACTAAACTTATATGTTAGTCTTCTTTCCCTTCTTTCTCTAATGTGAGACATTCATATGTAGGTATTATCAACACTTCTCTTCAAGTGTAACTGGGACTGGATATCTAGTTGTCACTTGAAATAAACACAGTTATAACCGGGTCGGACCGCTGGGATTAGACATCCAGACGAACAATTGAAAATTAATAATCCGGACCAAATCTGTTATGATACTATGTGAAATTTGCAATGGGCCTACAGCAACGACTCTTCCTGTATGATTATGCCCCTGTTTGGTTCAGCTTTTGGAGACTCCAAAAGTACTTTTTTCCACCGCAAAAGCTATTTTCAGGAAAAAATGGGTATTTGGCTGTAAACTTCAAAAGCACTTTTCAAGTAGAAATAGCTTTTGAAAAAGCCAAAATACAGCTTTTTCAAAAGCTAAAATTTGGAGCTTTTCAGAAAAGCCCAAATTATAGCTTTTTCGATAAGCTGTTTTTAATATTGTTTCCATCACCTATGTAAAGAAATCTTTATACCGCCTGTTCTTCTCTTGGGTCATGTAAAGAAAACCAGTAGCCGACTCTTTCTTCTACTCTTATGTTTTGTTTTTCTGCTCATCAATCCTCTCGTCTTCCCAGGTTTGTTCTTCTATTTTGTATTTTTATTTGCCCTTAAAATTAAATTTTTCGTTGAAGGCAGACGTCGAACGTCTGCGTCCATCTACGTATGATTAAATATAAATTCGCACATCAAATACAAGCATACTCGCGACATGAATAAGAGTGTAGGCAAATATATTGTTGTCTGGTTCACATCTACCGATATCCAAATCACAAAATCTAAATTGTTTAGCCCATTCGTTTCTCGACCTTCGAAGGTGCTTCTTCACGATTCAACAGCCCAGATTCAGTCCATATGGGAGAAACCTCAATCACTATAGGCCCACAAAAATGTCTTCCACGCATCATTCATTAGGGGGTGACAAATGGTCACACGAGACCAAACGGATCAGACCAAGTTTGTCATTGGTTCGATTCGGTCCAACCTTAAGGTGTTGCTAGAAGCCTAGAACTCGAATTTAGATTAATCGAATTTCAAAGATTACATTTGAAAATAAACTTTTAAAAATTTTATATTTTAGTCTAAAGTATAGAGACGCAATCCAACATGCTTCGAGATTGGTCCAGAAGTTTAAAAACTCGTAAAATCTAAAGTTGAATTGCAATTCGATTACATTTAAAATTTTTGAATAAGATGTAGAACTTATAAGTGTTATTCCCTTTTAGTGGTGGTTAAGGTGGTGGAATGGAGAGACGTGAGATCAAAAGGTCTTGTGTTCGATTCCTTCAAACTATACTATCTTGATTAAGTCTGTCGTTCATGGCTTGTTTAGTGTGAAATATTCAATTGACGTAATTTATAGACTATTGTATCAATCCAAAAATTTACACAGTGCGTGTTTAAAAGCGATGAATGCAGTTTCTCTATTAAAAAAAGAAAGAAAGTGTTATTGCATTTTTATGCGACGCAAAACATTCATTAGGAATAATATGTGTAAGAGTCTTGCCCGTTTTTTTTTTCTCTCTAAGGGTTCAAGTTTTCATCATGTCCCCGTGCATGTTCCTGTCTTGCTAGGTTTATTTTTTCTTGATTGTCGCTGGGTGTTTCTCTTGGTTAGTCATGGAACCTGAATTTCAAAGACTGTCTATTCGCGAGAAAGAGGACGCAGAGCTCGTGGTTAAGGTTTCAGATATTGCAGGGGGTGGTATAGACTACAATATGAGTTTGTTAGGTAGTTTTGTGGGCAAACGTAATGTCAACTTTGAGGCTATGGAGAGGACCCTTCTCAATATATGGCGCCCTATTAAAGGTTGCTCGATCAAACCTTTCAGGGGGGAGGATCTATACCTTTTCCAGTTTTTTCATGTGGTTGATCTTCGGAGAATGCTGGCTGTAGGACCATGGAGTTTTAACAATTGTATTCTGTTGGTTCACCAGATGAGCGAGGGCGAGAACCCGAAAGAGGTAGAGTTTCGGTTTGCGGATTTTTGGGTTCGAGTGCATGATCTTCCGCCTGGTTTTGCTTCAGAATCTTTAGCGATCAACCTTGGCAATATTATGGGTTTGTTTCTGGAGTATGATACGGGAAACAAGCGAAACTCTATTGTTCAGTATTTGCGCTTCCGAGCTCGAATCAACATAACTGAACCACTTATGAGGACTAAGCGTATTAGGAAGGAGGGGGGCGATTTCTTTGACGTTTCGTTTAGTTATGAACGGATTCCCCTCATATGCTATTTGTGCGGCATTGTCGGGTACAGTGAATCCAGTTGTGTTAAGCTTACGGAGCTGCCGGAGGAAGATATCAAAAGGGAGTGGCCAGAGGAGATCCGATCAGAGGTGCGTGATCAGCTTAGATTCCGCCCAAATCAGTGGCGTCGTGATCCCGCTTTTCACGCTCAGTTTGAAAGCAGGGTCCTAAATCAAGGGAATCAAGATTCGATCATGGCAAAATCAAAGCACAACAAAGTTATGGCTCATTATGGCTCTCATTATAGGAATTTTCAATTTCCGCCAGCTGTTGCCTTATCCACGCCTGTAACCCGAGTTGCTGATGTGGCGAAGACCAGCACTGACTCGGAGATGGATGCTGTCTGTAAGGGAAAGGAAGATACGGCCATGATTATTGATGAAGTCAAAAAACGTCCCCGCGAATGTTCCTATTTTGGTCCCAATCTCGTTGAGCTGGAAGGTGGTAGCCCTTCAGCTTCTTCGTCTGCAACCTATAATGCTACTAAATTATCAACGGCCGGTCTTGTCCATGAGACCCGCCGATCGTCATGATTTGTATTGCCTGGAACTGCCGGGGTTTGGGCAACCTGCGTGCAGTGAATGCGCTGAAGGACATTGTTAATGTCAATACGCCTAACTTTCTTTTTCTTAGTGAAACTCTTGTTAGTTCGCGTAGAATGAAGGAATTACGTATTCTTTTGAAGTTTGATTGTTGTTTTTCTGTTGACCGGAATGGTCGTAGTGGGGGTCTTGCACTCCTCTAGAATAATACTAGTAATGCTTCTGTTTTGGGTTATTCGAGCAATCATATTGATATGGAAATTATTCATTCTAGTGCTTTTAGATGGCGATTCACAGGCTTTTATGGCTTTCCGGAATCTCATCGGAAGCGGAGTAGCTGGGAACTGCTTAAGGCTCTTTCGCGTCGCTCGCAGTTACCATGGGTTTGCATGGGCGATTTTAATAACCTTCTCTCTGTTAAGGACAAACTTGGTGGTCGGGATTATCCTAGTTCGCTCATGGAGGGGTTCAACGCTTGTATTGCCGATTGTCAGTTAATTGATGTTCCTCTTATGGGTTTTGGCTTCACCTGGGAACGGGGTAGGTGTTCGGATTCACTGGTTTTGAAGCGTTTGGATAGAGCTTTTGTCACTGTGGATTGGCTTAATTTTTCCCCTTTCCATAAGCTCTTTAATCTGGTCAACTCATATTCTGATCATAATCCAATTAAACTTATCGCTAGTGGCGTGTTTCCAGTTCAACGGGTACATCGGTTTAAGTTTGAGAATTCATGGTTGCTTAATAATGATTTCCTGGAGGTGGTGGCTGGCGCCTGGTCTCAGGATTGGATTGTTGGGGTGTTGGATAAAATTGTTGCCTGTAGTGCGGCTCTTTTTGATTGGCATAATTCTCAGGACCATAATTTTAAGTTTCGGATTGCGCGATTAAAGAAAAGAATTGATGTGGCTCGTCAGGCTAATGTTCATGATGTGCTTCTAGTAAGGCTAAAATCGGAGCTCTCGACCCTCCTTGCTCAAGAGGCCATTTACTGGAAACAAAGGTCCAAAATATTTTGGCTTAAGCATGGTGAAGCAAATTCTAGATTTTTTCATTCTCAGGCTTCTCGAAGAAAGAGGGTCAATCACATTGAATTTCTAGAGGACGATCGTGGAAACACTGTGTCGGAGATGAACACTATGTGCTCAATTGTGTTGAATTATTTCAATGGACTTTTCGTTAGGGATGACAATTGTACCCGAACCCGATGGGTACCCGATAAAATTACCCGAACGGGGCGGGTATGGGGAGCAAATTTTTACCCGTGGGGCGGGTATGAGGGGTGAATAAAAATACCCGGCGGGTATCGGGGCGGGTATGGGGATACCACCCCCATACCCGTTTACCCGTTTACCATTATATATATATATATACACAATCCCTAATTCAAATTCAATGCTTCATTCCCCCTTTCCCCGTCAACGTCCGTCAGCCTCAGCTACTCAGCCATCATTTTTTTCACATTTTTGTTCACAGTGGGTTGAGTTTTTAACGCCGACCCTCTTCTCCTCTTCTCCGACACCGACCCTTTTCTCCTCTTCTCCGACGCCGACCCCTTCTCCTCTTCTCCGACGCCGACCCTCTTCTCCTCTTCTCCGACGCCGACCCTCTTCTCCTCGTCGTTCGTTCATCCGTGAGGTAAGTACTTTGGCCGAGTGTTCTGTTTTGGGTTTTATTTCTGCTTTGAATGTTGTTGTCAAATAGTATGTGAA
>JAOQMQ010000009.1:21224748-21242541 GCA_027563845.1 Erythroxylum subrotundum | reverse complement strand
ATTAATAATTAATAAATTAAATAATTAAATCATATATATAGTTAATAGTAAATCAAATTATGAAAATATAAAAAAAAAGACAACTTTGTCTGGTTTTCACATACTTTAAAACCAATAAAGACAGAAACTAAAATTTCCAAAAAAATATATTTTTATTAAAATTGAAAGCAAAAACATAAAATAACAATATAATTAAAATATAGGCACGTTTGTATATTTAATGCTAAATTTAAAAATAGATCTCACTAAGATAACTAATTATTCTGAAGAATTGTTTTTCTAATTGGTTCATTATAAAATTAACATACTAAATCAAATTAAATTTAAACTTAATTCAAATATTTTGGTCTATTATTAAGTCTTAAGAATATAAATTTATTCTAATCTATAATTCATTCTATTTATTATTTATAAAAATTATTTAGAATCTCAAATATAATTTAATTCATAATTAATAAACTGATTTGAGATTATTAGATTTAATAAATAAATTAAAATAAAATAATCTTTTACACGTGTACATTTTTAATACGTGGCAAGTCCAGCTATTAAGAGGTTAACTTCGTCGCGAGGTAAGCTTCAACCGCATGCCGTATCAGACAGTCACGAAACCTACCACCAAGGTCGGCGGAGAACGGGGCGCGTTGTAGCGGCGTGTGAAGGCCACGACGAACAGTGAAACGTTAAAACGAGAGAAGATAAAACTGTAATTATTGAAAAAAGGACTTAAAACAAATAATAGGTGTATAAATTATATAAAGAGAAGGGTTAAGGTAAAAAGAGAAAAAAGAGAAAAAAGAAACAAGAGAAGCGAAGAGCACTCGCGAGTCACGACTCGTTCGATTTCGATCTCCTAAAAAACCTATCTTTTCACCACATGTCTATGGTCAGTTTGTTACTTACCTCTAGATCTTTCTCTAACTTGAAAATTTAACTCAAAACTTACGTCTCTTTCACTCACTCTCTCTTTCGCTTCTTCATATTTCGATCTCTGTATTTGGTCATGACCATCCATTAAAACCCTAATTTCTATACCTACACTCTTTAACTCGACAGGTACAGATTCTGAACTATTTTTTGATTAATCAAATGCCTTAATCGGTGATTGGTGTGTTGTGCTTGCTGGGGTTAATGATTGATGGGATTTTTTTTTTGGGTGCAGAGAAAAGAGAAGAAAAGGGAATTAAAAGGTTAGTGATTTATGTCCTTCAATCAATTTCGGTCGGACAAGAAAGAGACGACGCATTCTAGAAAATCAGGACGATCCGGAAGCTTTAATCAGCATCGGACCTCCTCAGGCACTTACGGTAAGGGCGGCGGTGGTGGCGGGCCCGCCCCTTCACCGTCTTCTTCTCTTTCTTCCAGTCGGAGGTACGCCATTGTAACTTTTCAATCTTGTTGGCGTTTGTTGTGTTTTCATCGTCGTTAGGGTTTCTTTAAAAGTACCAGGGTTGTTTTTGCGATTTGAGGGAGTTATGGCTTGTTGGTTTTTTTGATTTTAGTTCTAAGAAGTCTAGCAATGGTCAAGGAGTGCAATCTAGGGTGAATTCACCAGTGGCCAAATCTTCGGATTCAAGTAATCCTTCTGCACCGCGTAATGTACAAAATGGGGCACATGTACAGCCTCAGTTACATGGTATGATTACGATTCTGGAGTTCTTCTTAGACCTGTTGGATTAGTGGAAAAAAATGATATATCTTGATGCCCTTCCTTTGTGATATGCCTACTGGATTTCATGATAAACTGTCTGCGATTCTTTGCTAATTTTGTGTTAGGAGTGTCTGATGCTCCAGTTGGAAGTAGTGTTTCAAGTCCAGCTGAATCGCCAGCCAGCCAGCGCATCGTCCAAGCTGTTCCGAAGATTCCTACTTCACAGCCTACCACCCTGAGTTCCAATCCCACAGGGCAGTCTGCCACTTCAAGTTTTGACAGTGCAGCCCCCAAAACACCACCAAAGGGTAAGCACGAATTGCTGTTGGTTAGGTGGGAAACCTTGTACTTGCTCTCTATAATACTCAATATTCTGAATCTGTTGGCTAAAGCATTTACTGTTTAATAAAGTTATTCTTGCTGTACCATAGAAAAGGTAATGGTGTATTTATTGTATTGTCATTACTGTTGTAGATGCTGGAGATGCGTCTAAGGGATTTGCTTTCCAATTTGGGTCCTTGAGTCCTGGTTTCATGAATGGGATGCAGGTATTCTTCTCCCTTTGCTCCCCTTTGTTCACTTTTCAGTAATAATGCAGTGTTTTAAGTTGAAAGTAAAATATCGTAGATTCCTGCCCGAACAAGTTCAGCTCCCCCAAATTTAGATGAGCAGAAACGTGACCAGGTGTGCATGTTACTCTCTCATCATACTTCATATTAACTAAGATTAAGACTTTATTTGCATCATGGGTTGGTGGCAAATACATGGATTCGCAATTCAGCTCCATTTTCCTTTATTGCATAATTGCATCTTCACAGGAACTGTCTTTGTAATGCTCCCTTTCACTTTCCTTGTTACTAGCTTGCTAAAAATTTGCCAACGTCCTTTGGTTCTTGATGTTTGTGTTCGGTTGTTTTGAAACCTGACAACAATGGCGTCCTTTATGTTGTTTAGTTGCTTATTCTTCAAAGTTTTTAATCATGAAGGACATATGTTGTAAAGCATTTATTTGTACTTGCAGTTACGCCATGAAACACACAAAACTGCTCCCCCGTTGGCAATTCCTGTTCCTAAACCACAAACTCCAAAGAAAGATGTAAGTTCTGGTGACCAAGCTAATACTGGAGAGACTCTTCCAGTTCCCAAGGTGAAGAAAGATATGCAAATCTCTCCTGCACCACCTGTGAGCCAGAGTCAAAAGCCTCCCCTGCATTCTATTCCTATGTCTTCCATGCAAATTCCATATCATCAACCACAGGTATCTGTACAGTTTAGTGGCTCAAATCCTCAGATTCAGTCTCAGGGAATCTCAGCACCATCACTTCAAATGCCTATGCACGTTCCATTACCTATTGGAAATGCACCCCAAAGGCAGCAACCAATGTTTGTTCAAGGTCTCCAACCCCACCCAATGCAGCCTCAAGGAATCATCCATCAGGGGCAGAGCTTGGGTTACACAACAACTATGGGTCCTCAAATCCCCCCTCAGTTAAGTAACATAGGGATTGGAATCACCTCACAATACCCCCAACAACAGGGAGGTAAATTTAGTGGTCCACGTAAAACGACGGCTGTTAAGATTACTGATCCAAGAACCCACGAAGAACTGAGGCTTGATAAGAGAACAGATACTTATGGAGATCCTGCATCATTAGGCTTGAGGTCTCATAGTAATTTACCTCCTCAATCACAACCAACTCCGTCCTTTGCACATTCTCATCCAGGCAGCTATTATCCCAATTCGTACAATTCCAACAATATGTTTTTTCCGCCTCCAAGTTCTCTATCATTAAACAGTAATCAGATGCCATCTAATTCTCAGCCACCAAGATTCAACTATCCTGTTAGCCAGGGACCTCAAACATTCATAAATCCTTCTCTTAATTCCCTGTCAGGCAACAAGTCTGGGACTCTGGCTCATGGTGCCTCAGAATTAGCAAACACAGAGCGTGCTTGTGAGGTACAAAACTCATTTTCTTCTACTTCATCAGGAACTGTACAGGTGACTGTCAAACCTGCTACAGGCTCTGTTAGGGAGAAGGTTGAGGATTCATCAGGACCAAATAACTCATCTGCTCTTGAAATGGATGCATCCCATGAGCCTTCACGACCATCTGGAGAAGCTATTGCATCTCGTCCTCAGAAGGATCCAGAAGCTATTTCATCTCGTCATCAGCGGGATCCAGAAGCTATTTCAGATAGCTATTTACATCCACCAAAGCCTGGCGGTGAAACTCTGGTACCAAATTGTTATTGTCAACTAAATCCCTGGGAGACATGGATGTCACAATTTCTAATTCTCTATTATCTGCTTCACTTGTGCAGTCTGAAGGTTTTTTCTCAGCTATAGGCAATGCAGAAGGCAGGAAAAAGGAAACTTTGGCTCAGTCAAATTCTATCAAGGATAATCAGAAGAAGACAGGCAAGAAAGTATATAACCGGTTGCAGCCAGAGGTACAGTAATTCTGTGATACTTTCTAGTTTGTCATGATGTCATACAATTTTTTGCTGAGCCTATTAGGCATGGATGTGGCAGATACAAATTGTTGGACAATTGAACTCAATGTCAGGCCAGCCCCTGCACAATTGTCATCATGGGATCTCTTCTGATACTGGAGGCTCTGAAACTGTAGAAAGAAAGACAACTGCATCATCTGTTGAAATTTCTACCGGACCTATCAGAGTTAGTGATTCACGTCATGATGATTCTGATGCTTATATTCCCAAGTTAGACAGTAAAGAAGATCACTTGATGTCCGAAACATCAGGCCTTGGAGGTATTGGTGGCCCAGATATTGTTCTAAATGATAGACTTGATAATTCTTCTCTACAGGAAGAATCAAAATATGAAGCTTCTTTAATTGAAGAGCAGCATCAGTATCCATCTTTTGAAGGCTACAAAGTTGATGATAAAGTTATGTGTGATGGTTCAACTCACATTAAGTTGAGATCGGTGGATCCTGTTAAACAAACTCAAGAGGAATCTGTTTCATCTTTTGGCAATGAGGTTCTGGCTTCAGGAACTGGAGAGGATGGATTGAGTGAACCTGTGAGTTGCCATTTGGAAAATAATCAACGAGTGGATAATATTGTGACATCTTCAGTTTCAGATGCAGTTCATGCCAGAAAGCGTCTTGACAATCAAACATTGACCTCTGAGGTGTCTTCATGCAAATCTGATGTAATGGGTGATGAAGAAGTTTTAGCTAAAAAATCCAGTGGACCAGATCGGCAGGATGATCCTGAGCCAAAGCTAGATGTTCTTGAGTCAACTTCGAGACATTATCAGGTAGGTGTGGAAAACACTGTTGTTGATTCGGCCTCTCATGCAGTCACTGGTTCCAAGGATAAGCATGTTGAACTAACCAGATCAATGGGTGCAACTCCTAACGTGAAGAAGAAGTTTAAAGACATTCTCCGAAAGGCGGACGCAGCTGGGACAACTTCTGATCTGTACATGGCCTATAAAGGTCCCGAGGAAAAGAAAGAAAATACAATTTCTTCAGAAGTAGCAGAGAGCACTTCAACTGACCCTGTACCTACTGTTAGTCTTCAAGGGGAATCTGCAGTTAATGTGAAGGATTCTCAGAATAAAGTTGAGCCAGATGATTGGGAACATGCCGTTGATATATCTACGCCTAAACTGGAAACTCCAGATGTTCCGGATTCTGATGATAGAAGATTGATGCAATATGAACAAAATGACAATACAAATACTTCAAAAAAATATTCGAGGGATTTCCTCCTCAAATATGCAGAGCAATGTGTTAATCTTCCTGAAGGTTTTGTTACATCTGATATACCAGAGGTGCTAAGCAGTGGTAGTGTTTCACATCATGATAAATGTGATTCGCGCCCAATTCTTGGAAGAGCCCTTGATAGGTCAAATAGTGGAGCTCGCATGGACCGCCGTGGGGCTGCTATGTTAGATGATGACCGACGGAATAGAATGCCCGGGCCTTATGGCATGGGGAGGGATTTGCGTGCGGATATAGCTTATGGAGCTAATATAGGATTCCATCCTGGCCAAGGAGGCAACTTTGGTGTTCCAAGGAATCCTCGAGCTCAGACTCCTTTGCCATATGCGGGAGGAATTTTAACCGGGCCAATGCAATCAAGGGGTCTTCATGGAGTGATGCAAAGAAATGGCCCAGATGCTGACAGGTGGCAGCGTGGTGGTAATGCTCAGCAGAAGGGATTGATTCCCTCTCCTCATACTCCATTACAAATGATGCACAAAGCGGAGAAAAAGTATGAAGTGGGTAAAGTCACTGATGAAGAAGAGGCCAAGCAAAGACAGTTGAAAGCCATCTTGAACAAGCTAACCCCTCAGAACTTCGGAAAACTTTTTGAGCAAGTAAAGGCTGTAAAAATTGATAATGAAAGTACACTTAGTGGTGTCATTGCTCAGATCTTTGACAAAGCTTTGATGGAGCCTACTTTCTGTGAAATGTATGCTAATTTCTGCCATGATCTCGCTAGAGAGTTACCAGACCTTAGTGCAAATAATGAGAAGATAACTTTCAAGAGGTTACTTTTAAATAAGTGCCAAGAGGAGTTTGAGCGAGGGGAGAGAGAACAAAAAGAAGCTGATAAAGCTGATGAAGAAGGTGAAGTCAAACAGACCGCAGAAGAAAGAGAAGAAAAGAGAGTGAAGGCAAGAAGGCGGATGCTTGGTAATATAAGACTAATAGGTGAGTTATATAAGAAGAAAATGTTAACCGAGAGAATAATGCATGAATGCATCAATACATTACTGGGTCAGTATCAGAATCCTGATGAGGAAGATGTTGAGGCTTTGTGCAAGTTGATGAGCACAATCGGAGAGATAATTGATCACCCAAAGGCCAAGGATTATATGGATGCATATTTTGAAAGGATGAAAATGATGTCAAACAACACGAAACTGTCTTCAAGAGTGAGGTTTATGTTGAGGGATGCAATTGACTTGAGAAAGAACAAGTGGCAGCAAAGGAGGAAGGTTGAAGGACCCAAAAAAATTGAAGAAGTGCACAGAGATGCTGCTCAAGAACGACAACAGCAATCTAGTAGGCTGGCTCGCAATCCAACTATTAATTCTTCCGCTAGAAGGGCACCAATGGAGTTTGGTGCAAGGGGGTCTACTGTGCTATCTTCCCCTAATACACAGATGGGTGGCTTCCGAGCACTGCCCACTCAAACGCGTGGATTTGGAGCTCAAGATGTTAGGCAGGCGTATGAGGCGAGAACTTTGTCAGTTCCCTTACCTCAAAGAACTTATGGTGATGATCCACTTACCTTAGGTCCCCAAGGTGGTCTTGCAAGAGGAATGTCTGGTAGAGGGCCACCTGCTGTTGCTAGCACTACTACAGCTGATTTTTCTTCTGGTCCTGGTGACTCAAGAAGAAGGCCAGCTGGTTTGAATGGCTTCAGCAATGTGCCTGAGCGGTCAATGTACAACAACTCTAGGGAAGATCTCATTCCAAGATATGTCGCAGACAGATTTTCAGGTGGGGCTACTTATGATCAATTAAGTTCTCAAGAGCGTAATATGACTTTCGGTAATAGGGATGTCGAGCGTGGTATATCACCACCTGCAAGAGCTCAGGGATCAGGTTCTAGCCAAAATGTGCCCTCAGACAAGGTGTGGCCTGAAGAACGCCTCAGAGATATGTCCATGGCAGCCATAAAGGAATATTACAGGTATGCTTCTGTGGGCGTGCAACTGGTCTCAATTTCTCACTTCAACAGTTAAATAGGCTTCTTAGCATCGCATTGTATTTTTTCCCCTTGCAGTTCCATAAAATAAGCATTCATATTGGCTTATGGTTAGATCAATGATTCCTATTTAACAGTGCTAAATGACGATCTTTAGTGATGTATGTTGTTGAATGGAGTGATAAGAAGATGGTGGATAATCAGTGTTTGCTAATTTGTTTGTGTTGTTTCGGTTGTCTGCTGTCTTGTGAAAAATATTGCCCCAGTTACAATTTTGCAGCTTTTGTCAAAATTCTAACTACAAGTTCATCATCTTTTTCAGTGCTAGAGATGATAAGGAGGTTGCTTTGTGCATCAAAGATTTAAAGTCCCCAAGTTTCCATCCTTCGATGGTCTCCTTGTGGATGATCGACTCTTTTGAGCGGAAAGACATGGAAAGGGATCTTTTGGCCAAGCTCCTTGTCAAACTTGTTCAGTCTCAGGATGGTATATTAACTCGATTACAGCTCACTAAAGGGTAAGATGTGACCATGTTTTTATCATTTGTTCAGTCTGTTATATTAAATGTTTGATTCGTAAGAAGTATTATTTCCACCATGCCAGGTTTGAATCAGTTCTCTCTACGTTAGAGGACGTGGTGAATGATGCTCCGAGAGCCGCAGAATTTCTGGGCTGTATGTTTGCAAAGACAGTTATGGAGAATGCTATCTCTTTGGGAGAGATCGGCCGATTATTATACGAAGGCGGAGAGGAGGGAGGCCGACTTCTGGAGGTTGGACTTGCAGGGGATGTTCTGGGAAGCATGTTGGAGAGGATTAAAGCAGAGAAAGGGGACAGTGTGTTGAATGAAATTCGGAATGCCTCCAGTTTGCGGTTGGAGGATTTTAGACCTTCACAACCTTACAGGTCAAGGATATTGGAAACTTTTATTTAAATGATGACGACGATAGTGATGCTCATTGTATCCTGTTTTTGGGAAGTAAAAAATTTATTGTCTTGTGCTTTCTAGGTAACTAAATTAATTATATATATATATATATATATAATATTTTTCGAAATCTCCATTTAATATTATTGTTAAAGATACTCAACCCCAATATGCAAGGATTTCAATTGAGCATCAGAACTTGGTGGTATTAAGAACTAGACAAGTCATAGGAGTAGTGCGACGTCTTGCCAAGATGTTTTAGTCTTATTTTTTCGAAATATATATATTAAATAATATTATTCTAGATAATTATATTAAAAATTTGTTTTAATGAGAATCGATCGGTTGAGATCTATTAAATTTGATTTATAAACTAAAATAATAGTAATTTGAATAATTATATTTAAATTGTATCGTTGGTCTTTTAAATTTGATTTGGTTTCATTTGAGTTTTAGTATAAAATTTAATTTCAAATATAATTTATTTTGTTTGATTTGAGTTCAGTTTAAATTTTTTTTCAAATATCAATCCTAATTATCAGTGATAATGTTAAGACTATTTGGACTATTTCAAAAGATTTGGTCTTTTTGATGAGGCCTTAAATTCTTAATATGAAATAACTGAGATTTTTTTAATAATTTTATTTAATAAATTATTCAAAAATTTTGTTTAATGAATCGTTACTTAAATTTTATTAATTTGTAAGTTAAATTAAAATGTATTAATTTTTAAATTTGAATCACCGTTAAAAATCATTTTTCAGTATAGTAATTTAGAAAATGACAATTTAAAAGTAAAGATATATTAATTTTATGATCATTTCAGTTGATTGGGTCATTGCCTTGTGAATTGATTTATTCACTGATTTATTGAATATTGTATGTACCAAAAAATTTATTACAAGTCTCAGTAAGAAGTGTATAAACTATGTCGTTTAAGGAGAGTAATGGGCCTTTGTAATAAAAAGTAACTCATTTATGTAGCCTAATGGGCTAAGAGAAAACGAAAACCCACGGAGTTAGGGCAGAAGGAGAGCGACGAGTGCGTCTGCGGTCTGTCATATAAACTCGTCTAAACTAAAGGTCTCAACTCTTCACCTGATTTCTAGGGTCGCAGAAGCTCGTCGAAGCCGTACAAAAATGGTACTGTCACCGACTCTTTGGTCCCATCAGGATTGGAGTCTTAATGAGATGGCTTTTCTATTGTAAAATTCAGAGACTTGTTCTAATTCAGTTTACGTTTCATTATGTTTATGTACAGAGCAAGAGAACCAGGAAGGCAGGCATTGTCGGAAAGTATGGTATGTCCCGAGCAAGTTGATTCCATTTTTAATTGGATTTTTTTGGTTTTGTTTCAGTAAATATGTTGTTTAGGTTGTAGATTTTTAATCAGTGTATTCTGATGGATACATAGAAGTTACGAGCTTGAGTTTTTAATTGGGTTCTAATTCACTGCTGGGTACCGAATTGTTTAGGAGGACCTTCCATTCTATTTGGATTTTGTGTCCACTAATGTTGATGTCCTACGGATACTGTTGTGTCCCATGTTTAGTAATGGTTTGTATCGTTAAATGTTAAGTTTTCTTCAATGGAAATGGACAATACATACCTTTCATTCTATGTGGATATTGTGTCTACTAATGTTGATGTCTTATGCGTATGTTCTATGCCCATTTTTGCTGATGAAAGTGTTAAGCTTTCTTTAATGGAAATGGACAATACACATCTTGCATTCTATTTGGATTTGTGTCTGATGTATTGTGGATATTGTTGTGTCCCATGTATACCAATGAAATGGATTGTGAAACTTTAAGTTTTCTTTAACGGAAATGAACAATACGCATCTTCCATTCTATTAGGTTTGTGTCTACATATGTTAATATCCCACGACAATTGTTCTGCGCCCATGTTTACTAATGAAACGGATGTGAAATCTTAAGCTTTTTTTTAATGTTAAGTGAATACAGATTATAACTCTGTACATATCCGCATTGCAGGAACCCGTTATGGTGCTAGTTTGAGGAAGCAGATTAAGAAGATGGAGGTCAGTCAGCACAGCAAGTATTTCTGTGAATTCTGCGGGAAGGTGATCGGTTTAGCCATCTTTCCTTCTTCTCAGTGTGAATTGGTCTTAACATATTAAACTAAACTTCGTATTGTCTTTTTCTGAGGTGTTGTTCAATGTTGTTTTTTTTGTTAAAAAATGTTTGGTTTTGCAGTATGCTGTTAAGAGAAAAGCTGTTGGCATTTGGCGATGCAAGGACTGTGGCAAAGTGAAAGCAGGAGGCGCCTACACTTTGAAGTGAGTTTTTCTCCATCTCGTGTCTGATCTCCTAAGTATGGAACGTATTTCTTCATTGTTTTCCTAATCGGCCTGGTTGTTGTTTGTGTATGGATATGACAGTACTGCAAGTGCCGTGACGGTCAGGAGTACTATCCGAAGGCTGAGGGAGCAGACTGAGAATTAGGTTTGAATGAGTGCTTATCATTTTTGACATTGAATCCTAATTTAACATAAATCAGAATTCTCTTTTCGGTTACTGAACAATTGATGAGCTTTTAAACTTATGAAAGCATTTTGTATTTCAATTTACTTGTTCCTAGTCTCGTGTAATTGAATGATCATCGGATCAAAGCTTGACATTTCTAAGCTTACTCCAAACAAGTGAAGATGAAGATGGAAAAGGGTTAGGTTTGATTAAAAGTTAACAAATAAAAAATAAATTTATTAGACTTAAATCTTGGACCTAAAAGGCTGAGACCTGAATGATTAGAAATCTTAACTTCAGATTTCAGATTTAAAAGTATAGCATTAGAGAAATATTATTCTTCTAGCTCCAAACCAGGTACAAAATATACAACAAAAAGCTTTCAACATGAAAAAGAAACACGATCCTCTCATTCGAATGGCATAATGAGTTCATATTCAACACCGGCTGGGTAGAGGCTTAACCTCTGCAACTGCTCTTATAGTACATTACATCTGACTCACCTTTAGAGAAACCTACTCAGATCAAAAGCAAAACAGTAACTCCCCAAGTAGCAATTGTTCCCTCCGTTTTATATTCCTTTTTCCTGGCACTATTTGACCAGGTATATATGACTAATTATTCCCTGGAGCAGAGCATTTAGCTGAATTCTTCCAGCATGAGTTCGAAGCAGGTATCTTTTAGTTACAGCATCTCAAAGAAACAGGTTGAAAATGAGATGATTACGTTCAGTACGATGCAATTATAATGGAAAATCACGAATCATTATCCTGATGCTCTTGTAGCTTGTCTGACTAACGATTTGTTGTTGATCTCACACAACTGGAATTGGGATGTTGTCAGTGTTATTATGCATCTGTTTCTGAACAGCCTTCACAGCTGCTACTCTAGCAGCATTGGCTGCCCTGTTAGCTGCTGCTACTGCCCTATTCACCCTTTCATCCACTTTTGCCACATCATACGCTTTCTCTGCTGTTTTTCGTGCTTCCTGAGTCCAAGACGTAACAAATAAGAGAGAGACGGAGTTATGATTATACAGTAAAACATAACAAACTTCACAAGTTTGAGAATTATACCTACGATCAGGTCAATACCAGAAAGAAGATCCTAAACTGCAAATAAACGTCTTATTGTTTAAATTTTTTGGTAATTCAATGATTCAGTCTGTATTCACATCCTAATAGCAATCAACTCCAATCTGGCTTCAATTTTGTTCAGGGGAAATCTTTGAAAGCAACTTTGTATGGCAGGGTAGACAATAAAAATACCTGCACTGCGTTAAGTACTTTCGAGTGATATACGCCAATAGGAGATACAGGATATGCAGTACTCTGTGTGCTTGGGACATCAAGAATTCCATTTTGCCAGTGACCAGATTGTGTTTCTCCATTTCTGAAAGTGTACATTCCAAGTCCTTCCCGTCTACCCTCATGCCAGGCTCCCTCATAACGATGTCCATTTGCGAAACGATAGATACCAAAGCCATGCATCTTGTCTGCAAAATATTCTCCAGCATACATGTCCCCATTCCTAAGATGGATAAACCAAATCAAATTTTAACCTAACCAACACATATGCTATAAAATTTGCCAACTTGTGTGCCACTGGAGAAAATAATAAAATATGATAACAAAAGTCAATATATAACAATATGGACTCTGAGAGTATAAGAAACCTGAAGAAAGGAGAAATATTAATCATTCATATTCTGCTCGGCCATACTCAGCTTAATCCCAGTGCCAACTAAATCGAAGATCAGAATGTTTCACTTTATGGTATCATATCCGAAACAACAACCTAACTTCTGTAATCCCTTTTCCTAGCCACACCACGGCATTTAGAAACAAACCCAATCAGATAACCAAGTAACAAGTTGTATGAGGAGAAACAAATTCACAAGAACTCTCAAGTAAAATTACTGAGGAAAAGTTAAAGATATTCCATATCAGAAAAAGGGATCATAAGCACTCTGCAACGCTGGAAACACTAAAATCCAACCAAAGAACAACAGAAAATACTGGAACTAACCACATATTACTACCAAGTTTATCCCTTATTGGCTTTGTGAACCCATCAATACCTAAAGTGCATAATTTTCGATTAACAAGAATAAATTGAGTTTTATTACAAAAGAAACTTTAAGGTAGCTCGCGTTAGCAAGCTATCTATATAGCAGTTAGCAGCTAAATCCTTATAATATTGATCATTTCCCACCACTACGTGCTCCGCTTTCAAACAGCAATTTTCATTCGAATTGGTTTTGATCGATCCCATTTCAGTAAGCGCATTCAAAATACCAACCATCAATTTACAAAGAAAAACAATCACAATGTTAAAGAGAACAATCAATATTACCTGAAATGGTAATGGCCGAGCCCATGTTTGACACCCCACTTAAACTCCCCAACGTATCGACTCCCATCTTCGCAGGTATGAACTCCACAACCATGACTTTGCCCATTTGACCACTCACCAGTATAAACATCACCTGTGTAAAATCTATAAACACCATATCCATGTCTAAGCCCTTGCCTGTACTGCCCTCTATATCGACTACCTCTTGCCCAAGTCTCTACCCCATAACCATCATATTTTCCATCCACCCAATCACCTTCGTACCTCCCACTCATGTAATAGTGATAAACTCCACTTCCTGAGCACTTTCCCTTATGAAACTCACCCTCGTAAACGTCCCCGTTGCTATAAACCTGAACCCAACACCCAGAATTCACTCTTCTCTCAGAAACTGGCCTCGACCCAATTGACCAAAACACGGGCAGAGGAGGTCTAGATATCCCAGATTTGCATTTGAGCTTGATAGGGAAAGAACGCGCTAGAAACAATCGAATTGAAGGGAGGCGAGGGAGAGCAAGATTGAGGGAGAACAAAAGGGCGGCAGAAAAGGCAAAAGCCGAGAGAAAATCAAGAACAAAAGAGTGGCTCGGATGAGAAACCAAGAAATAGAACAACGGGAGAGACAACAGGAGGATTAACCGAAAGTGTACACGAAGACGCCGGAAGTGACTGAACCGCCTGAGAAATCGAAACGCGGCGGATTTTGCCGCTACTGAGACGGAGAACAGAGATTGGTTCTGTTGAGTCGCCGGAAAATGGTACGCAGTGGGCGATTTTGCAATGGACGGCGATCGACGAGCGTGCTGATGCTGGTGGATCAAAAGGGTTCTTTTGTAAGGAGTCGACGAGGAAGAAGACGGTGAAGGGACAACCGGGTCATTCGCGAAATGATCCGTAGATGACTGAATCACGACCTGCGGGCTCGAACTTCCGACAGTGAACGATGAAACTTGGTCCGAATTTGAAGTGAAAACCAAAGGAGGTGTCGGATTAAAATCGGAAGAGATGCCTGTGCTTTCTTTTCCGATTTGAACTTCTGATTTCTTCTGATGCATTACATATGGGAGTTGAACGAGTGAGCGATTTCCAACTCCTGATCTCTCAAATCTCCTCCTTCGATTGTCTCCTGTAGATAATAGGATCGCTTTTTCTTGTACTTTCTCTCTTTTTTTGGGTACCTTTTTGCTTTTTGTTTCTCTCTCTAGTTTTGTTAATAAAAGGCTAATTTCTAATTAGTAGTAATAAAACAACGTGTGGGGAGTGATTTGTGGAGTGTTTATGGCTTTCAATAGACTTATTAATTTTGAAATAATCAGACACGAAGAGAGAGAAATAGACACAGGTCATCTCGTACATGTCCTCGTAATTAACGAAAAAAATATAAATTTTCCTAATAATTCTTCTTAAATTTTAATTAAAAATAATAATAAAATATATACAATATAAATCAAATTAATCAAATATTATTTATATAAAAAAATCTTAATCATTCATTTCTCCTCTCCGACCATGGTAATTATAATGACAATATTCATTATCGTTCCTTATTATATTCATTCTCATTTTTATTACCATTCTTTCGTGTGAACCAATCGCCTTTTAATATCAAATTTAATTAATTTAAGTCAAATTTAATAATTAAGTTGAATTTTATCTATATTTTATTATTATTTTTAACTAATTCTAGAAGAAAATAATTTTTAAAATTTTAAAAATTAAAAAGATTTATAATTTAAAATTTTTAGAAATTTAAGATTATTATTAGGGAAATATTATAAATTTCCCTAATAATTATTCTTAAAATTTAATTAAAAATAATAACAATATAAATCAATTAATTAAATATTATTTATATAAAAATATTATTAATCATTCATTCCTCTTAATCAACCATCGTAATTATAATGATAATATTCATTCTCATTTTTCACTATATTCATTCTTATTCTTATTAACATTATTTCGTATGAATGAACCGCCCTCTAATATCAAATTTAATTAATTTAAGTTAAATTTAATAATTGAGTTGAGTTTTATCTATATATTTTTTTTATTATTAACTAATTTTAGAAGAAAATAATTTTAAAAATCTTAAAAATTAAAAAGATCTATAATTTAAGATTTTTAGAAATTTAAGATTTATTGAATTATAATAAAATGTATGTCTTTTATTCTAACTTCTATTTTCCTAAATATCACTTATTTATTTGCTACATTTTTTATTAAACCAATTTACGTAAATTACTATTACGAAATATATTTAATTTAACTTAAATTTAAAGAAAAAGTCTAATAATAACCTACTTTATGAGCAATTTTAGAAAATATAACAGAAAAAGAAGCGGGAGAGTTTACTATTATTAGTTAATTAGACCAAGCATAGTTAGGTCTGGGTTGCCAAGTCAAAATCTAAAAATGGATTTATTACACGACAGCGATTTCAAATGATAGTGTTAAAAAATTTGGGATCCACCCGTTAAAGTCTTTGCCCTTTTTAGTTTTTATCAAAACGAGCTCTTATAAGATAAGAATAGGAATATCCGAGTATAGTCCACGTGAGATAAGATGATAAACAGATAAAGAGTCCATATTCCTATTTAAAATTTAAAATTTAATAAAAATGATATTATTTTTATTTAAAATTTGAGATTAAACTTTGATTATTGAATCTAAGCCAGATCTTGAGTTGGTCTTAAATTAAAAAAAATTGAATTAAATTCAACTTAATATGTCATTATTTATAAACAGCAATATAATAACAATAACAACATCTAGCATAAATCTCGCTAAGACGTGAGATTTAAAGAAGTTTAATAAAACGCAATCTTACTTTTAACTAATAGAGAGGTTAAATTTTTGATAACCATAACCTTTGTCTTATGTGATGAAAAAAGAATTCCCTTGTAGATTAGGCTTGGCAACTCTAACCCATCCCAATTTAGAAATTAAGTCAAATATATATTAATTGATTTTTTAATTAATTTTCAAAATTTTGAAACTATAAAATATTATTTTAAAAATAAAATAAAATACGGGCAGATTCAGCCCATTATTATTCCTACAATTTTGTTTTCGGATTAACTGCTTACTTGTTTTTGGATTAATCTAAATGTGTTACAGATGCTACAGGATCACCATGACTACAGTACAAGAGTCTAATGCCAAAGGACACTCTTTCCCATACTTATGAAAAATGTTCAGCTCAACTTTCACAAGGGGCATAACAGTAAACGATATTTGTTTGATTGAAAAAGGTGGAAAGAAACGTTGCGAGAGAACTACAGGGGATGATATTTGAACAACTCTCAACCAACGACGACAAAGAGAACTTACAATCGCTCCGTAAATTCACAAAAAAGAACTACAGTAGGTCAGCTTATACCCCCACATTGCGTTTCAAACATTTTGATTCAAAATCACCTGTACTCCTTTACGAGTGGCCCACCTTTCCTTACCCTTCTTTACTGGAGCACCACACCGGTCGTGGCTTTACTTACCTTCTTTACTGGAGTACCGTGAAGAAACCACACCGGTCGTACCAAAGCCATAAGCCACCAAGAAAACACATCTAATCCCATCTGGAAATGTCATCAGGTTTTGTGGATCTTGAAGCCAAAAACTCTAGGGACGTAACTTTGAGCTGCCTTTTGTGGCCTTAGATTCCCATAAGTCATCAGAAAAAGGTGAGGAAATGTTGTTCCAAAATAAGCTCCGTCAATATCTGTTTTTGTTAATGTATGGAAACAGTAGGTAGACCGTTATAGATGTGCTATCAAATTCTAATTGAAACATGACCCAACTTCTGTGTCACTCGCATCATGAGCATAATGGTAGCTCAACTATCAGATTTGAATTTTATTTGGATATTGATGAAGTAAATATAGAAACATATTGATGAAGTAAATATAGAAACATGAACAAAAGGAATATTCAAAAAAAGATTGCATAATTCTAGCAGATGTAACCACATGCAAACTTATTTTGGAAGAGGAAAGATCAAATGACTAAAAGTCATTGATGAAATGGAAGGATACTGCCCTGATACTTGGATCGTGGATAATATATGTCCTCACATTTAGGACAGTAGATTTTAACAGTACTTGAACGAGGAATATCTGATTGACCAACCGGAAGGCAAGGCTGTCCACAGCAGTAAACTCGTGGACATCTCCCAAAATCATAATTTTTATACTTCTCTAACTGTAGGAGTTTCCAAGAAAACATGGAATCAATCACCGAAGGCATAAAATAAACAGATTCCAGAAAACAATTTACTACATATATTTACCATTGCAGACATCCCCTTGCTAGTCAGTACATATCGGACGTGTATGAGACCATACAGCATCTCGGCTGCAGATTCTACCAACTCATTTTGTTCTTCGGTGAACATGTCACCTAGCAATGAGAAAAACCAAAGAAGCTCTCGTGGCAAGATTCGTTGTAGATATGCTCTCAATCTAACAAATCAACTTTACAAATAAAACCTCAGGTACCCTAAAAATGCTTACCGTGAGAAGATTCAACGTCCAGAATTAGATCCAGTGCATAATCATAATATGGAACTTGACTGCTCAATCCACAGAGATTGAAATCGTCCTGGATGTATTCATCATCAACTTCACAGAAAAACTCATTTCCTCGCAAATTGCAGAACCATGAAATCCATGATG
>JAOQMQ010000009.1:21198269-21219846 GCA_027563845.1 Erythroxylum subrotundum | reverse complement strand
TGCATTATTTTCTTGGTATTGAGGTGGTTCAATCTTCTGCTGGAATTTCAATTTCTCAAAAGAAGTATTTGCGAGAAATTTTGGACAGGTTCTCAATGAAAGAATGTAATCCTGTGACTACACCAACAGAATTTGGAGTAAAGTTAAACAAGGATAAAGAAAGGAAGATAGTTGATAGTACACTCTACAAGCAGATTGTTGGTAGTTTAATGTATTTAACTACTACAAGGCTTGATATTATGTTCTCTGTGAGTCTGATTAGTAGATACATGGAGAATCCAACAGAGAATCATCTTTTCGCTGCCAAGCGAATTCTTCGTTATTTGCAGGGAACTAGAAATTTTGGTTTATTCTATAAGAAGGGTGTAAGGTCTAATTTAATTGGTTTTACCGACAGTGATTTTGCAGGTGATCAAGATGATAGGAAGAGTACTTTAAGTCATGTATTTATGATGGGTTCGGCAGCTATATCTTGGTCATCAAAAAAGCAACCAATTGTTACTTTATCGACGACAGAGGTAGAATTTGTTGCAGCAACCTCTTGTGCATGTCAAGCAATTTGGTTAAAGAAAATTCTTGACGAATTGCAGTTCATACAAGAAGAAGCAATTGTAATTTACTGTGATAACAATTCTGCTATAAAACTCTCTCAAAATCCAGTTTTACATGGTCGAAGTAAACACATAGATGTCAAGTATCATTATTTGCATGAACTCATCAACGAAAAAGTGATTGATCTCATCTACTGCAGGAGTGAAGACTAGTTAGCTGATATATTTACAAAAACTCTCAAATTGCCAACTTTTGAGAAGCTCAGAAGGTTACTTGGAGTTTGTCCAGTTTGAGAGAGGATGCATCTTTGTTTAAACCGACATCAGTTTAAAAGAGGGAATGTTGAATAAATTGTTATTCACGTTTTATTTGACCAAGTTTTTTGTTTGTTCTAGTCTTTGGGATAGTTGCTAATTATTAGCAGATTTTTAGTCATTCAGTTAGTTCCTTTTTTACTGTTATTTTCCCGTTGTAATCTAGCTATTTAAGCAAGTCATATGCTACTGAATAAGATAGAACTTTGATCTTCTTTGTTCACATATCTTGTTTTGCTGTATTTATTTGTCTATCATTATTTGTGTTTTTGCATCACCAATTGTTTAATATTATGTATTTTTTGGTTTATTGACTTCATCATGGTACAAACATTAATATGGGTACAATTTGGTTGATACTTCTAAGAATGCTATTGAAACAAGGGAAGGACAATTGGTTGAGATTTAAAGTAAGAGTGAACCCTAACTTAAATGTTTTTATTTTTAGTTTTTTATTAATCAAACAAGTTTTTGTTTTCAGTTTTTATGTTACAAATTTCAATCAAACATGTTTTTTTAATAAAAACATAAACTAAAAATAGAAAATAAAAGTTAAAAATTACAACAAAAAAATAGAAGTGGAACCAAACGGTCTCTTGGATAATAACGAGTACAACAAAATTAAGGAAGGTAATCATTAATGCACGGTTATAATATACTTATTTAAAAATAAATTTAATACATTAGCATTACTACATTTATTATAGTAATGTAATAAACATTTAAATGATAAAAATGGTCGATTTTAATTTATATTAAATAAATTTTAGGCTTAGAAAATTAATAAATTGATTAAATAACATGAAATTATTTTATTAAATTTAGTAAAACAATATTAATTTATTTAATTGTTAAAGAATATTCAAGATTATGTCATTTATTACATATAATCAAAACGAAAATATTTCTAATTCAATTAAACTGAAAAATATTGGAGACTATCTCATACCTTAAATCAGCCAATTTCGTCCATCCCATTTTTATGAATCATATCTTCTGTTTTGATTATCGTATTTTTATTTTATCTACATATTTACGTAGATCTCATATAAATATACGAATAAAAAATGATAAAACATCCCTAAAAAAAAAATTGATAAAACATGGGTATAATACCGTTAACAAAACAAATGAAGCGTCATTTTAACCCTAAAAACATTATCATACTACGTTACATCCCACTAGACACAATTCTATTAAAAGTATACCTGTCAGAGACACAAGAATGGCCAGTCTCAGGATTATAATAGTGCCGACTCGTCACCGCTCACTAGTGGACAAGAAGCTCGTTAAAGTTGACGAAATCAGACATCGGCCGTGAACGTGATCGATAAACCGACGTACGTAGAGAGTGTTCTGAGTACGAAGTAGAAGGCAGAGACTATGGAAACCGATCTGGTTCTAATGTTGAAGTTGATCGTTTCTTTGGTTTTGGGTGGGATTTTGGGAGTCTTAGCATACATGTACAGTCTTTTGCTTGCCAAGCCACAAAAGCTTAGATCAACTCTTCGCAAACAAGGAATCAGAGGGCCTTCTCCTTCATTTCTCCTTGGAAACATCCCTGAAATCAGAAGAATCCAAGCACAATTACAGACCCAGTCAGTATCTGAAGTTCGTGATCTTCGTCATGACTGGCCTTTCACTATCTTTCCCCATTTTCGACACTGGATTAACGAATACGGTACCCTTTCTTTGAACCTTACAATCTCAGACTACTTGGGACGATCAATATTTGTGTCTGATGACCAATTTTGTGCAGGGAAAACGTTCATTTATTCAACTGGAAACATACACACGCTGTTCACCACAGACATTGACATGGTAAAGGAAATAATCGTTTGCTCGTCTTTGAACTTAGGTAAGCCTTCTTATTTATCCAAAGATCGTGGACCGCTTCTGGGACTGAGCATTGTAACTGCAAGTGGCTCAAATTGGGCTCACCAGAGGAAGATCATCGCTCCTGAATTCCATATCGATAGAATTAAGGTAAAACAATCTCACTTCACTGGATTTTTCTGGGTATTTGTCAGATAGTACGATTTTGATTAGGAGCATTGGAAATTCTTGATTGGAACTTTTTTGGTTGAAGGGTTTTGTTAGTTTAATGGTGGACTCTACAATCTCCATGTTAAGGTCTTGGGAGGATAGGATTGAATCAAATGGAGGCGTTGCAGATATGAACATTGATCTGGACTTGAGACGCTTGTCTGCTGATGTTATTTCAAGAGCTTGTTTTGGGAGCAGTTATGAAGAAGGGAAAGAAATATTCTTAAAGCTTAGAGATCTTCAACATGTCATGTCCAAAGGTTTCATCGGCATTCCAGGGTTCAGGTACGAATTGATTGAAAATTCCAATAAACCATCATCATAAGTACTTGATTCATTTAACTTGTTACTCTTTTGCGATCTGCAAAAACCAGACACATACCAACCAGGACTAATAGAGAGATATGGAAATTAGAGAAAGAAATCGGCTCAATGATACTAAGGATTGTGAAGCAGAGGGCTGCAGGGAACTCAGAGAACGATCTGCTGCAAATGATACTTGAAGGGGCAAAAAGTGTCGAAAGTAACACTAAACCTGGAGACCTTCCAAGAGGTTTTTCTCTCGAGAAGTTCATAGTGGACAATTGCAAAGCTATATACTTTGCTGGTCACGAGACCACAGCCATCACAGCCTCATGGTGTCTGATGCTGCTAGCTACTCATCAGGATTGGCAAGCTCGAGCACGTGCTGAGGTGCTCGAAATTTGTAAAGATGGCCAACCACTAGATCCTCACATGCTTCAAGACATGAAAATTGTAAGTTTTTCTTGAGAATACAATTGAATTCCACTTGGATAAACGACCCCATCTCATGACCTTCTGTAATGAAACTGGCTTTCTGCTTGAATCCACAGCTTACAATGGTTATCCAAGAAACTTTGCGCTTGTACCCACCAGCAGTATTCAGTTCAAGAATGACATTGGAAGATATGAAGTTCAATAACATCGTAATTCCCAAAGGAACCAACATTCAAATACCAATATCCATTGTGCAGCAGGATCCTGATACATGGGGTCCTGATGCACATCAGTTCAAGCCTGAAAGATTTGCTAATGGAATCGTCGGGGCTACAGAGAGTCCACAGGCTTATATTCCTTTTGGTGGCGGTCCTCGAATCTGCGTAGGTCGACAATTTGGTATGACAGAACTGAGAGTCATTCTGTCGCTTATTTTAGCAAAGTTTAGTTTTACACTCTCACCAACATACCAACATTGCCCTGCATTTCGGTTGGTTTTGGAACCCGGAAATGGAGTCAGTCTCCTTGTTCAGAGAGTTTAAGGTTACTTAAATAATTTGGGGTACCCTTTAAATCAAAGAGGGACTTTGTAAGCATTCTAGTTATGCATGCAATATTGCCACTGAAATCCTTTTGTTTTCTGATAGTGGTCCATAATATGCATGTGTTTGCTATGGGAATTATTACTTCCAGGAAGCTCAAGAACATGGCGTTTCAAGAATTAGTCATTATTGAACTTGGAACCATGGGTTTAATGGTAAGGATGGCAGCCAGCCCGAACTTCGGTTCAACCTTAAATCAACAAGTCAAGTTTGATCAAATTAAGCTTCCATTTGAAATTAACTTAGATCAATCCAAATAGTCTAGCATTAGTTACGAAACAATGTCATTTTGGTCTTATGTTAAACGAATCGCGATATCATTTTGACATTGTTTGAAATGATCTAAACATATCCAAACATATTCAGATTACTCCACGCAAGCTCAATCCAACTTACTTTTTGTTGTAGGGTTAATTATTTTTTTTTTCAAACTTCGCCAAATTTTATCATTAAAGCCTGTATTTTAAAAAGTGATAATTAAATGTTTAAATTTTTAATTTTTTTAAATCATAGCGTGACGTTACTATCTCCGTTATCTTTGTTGACATGACTTGTCACATGTTTTAGAAACATGTTAATTTTAATTAACACAACTGATGAAAATTAATGAAACGATATCGTTTTATGATATAACTAAAAACCTGTAAGTTCAACAAAAATAAATCCCTAATGGAGGCTGTTGGGTTCGCAATAATAGATATTCTATTACTCATCTATTCCTAATAATTAGGAATTTTTTGTTTGGTTAACAAAAAGTCTGCAGAATAATCATTCTTAGGGTTAGTAATTTCTAGATATTAAGGAATTGATAAAGACAACTAACCCTTGTCTTTACCTATTCCACGCACATCCGGAATAGGTAAATACAACAAATTGTTCAACTTGACAATTTTGTCCTCTCCTCCCACGATACTTTCTCACTTACGCAGTAGCAAGTTCGTCCTCTCCTCCTACGATTCTTTCTCACTCACGCAGTATCACCATCTCGTCTGGTCTCACTCACACTCAGTGGCTCTCTCTCCCTCGCTCGTCTCTTTTCTCCAATCTCTAGTCCGGTCCCACTCACACTCGTCTCTAGCTCTCACTCTTCACGCTGTCGTCGATTTTCTCCATCATTTCTCTGCCAGCTGCATTGATTCGGTAAGGACAACCTTTCCTTTAACATTTCTCACCGATAATTGCTTTTTTCTTTAGTTTTTCTTGTAAACCCAACTTGACTCATTTGTAAAAGGAAACTAAATGCTGGCAGAGGACACAAGTCTTCTGTTTCTCATTATAGTGAACTTCAAATTGAATATTGAATAAATGGTGTTATTAACAATTGAAACAAGTCACAAAAATTTCTTAAAATGCTTTAGTATGACAATTATGTTTATGTTAAACTTTTAAAAGAAAACATGTAAGTTATAAAATAGGGCGACTAGTTAAGTCACTAGCCACGCACGAGGGTGACTAATTAAGTTACCCCTGTGAAGCTGGAATGATGCTTGAATAAGGGATTATCAGGTGGTGCATCATCGTGCATAAGCACGATTGTGACAAAGAGGAAACTTCAGGGAATTGTACGATCATGACTGGGAGGAAACATCAGAAAGTTGCACAACCGTGACTGAGAAGAAACTTTAGGGAGTTGCACGACGTGAGAGAGAGGAAACATCATGAAATTGCACAATCGCGACAAAAAAGGTGCACTGTTGTTTGACAATAAAATTAATAAGAATAAGGAATTTAATAATAATAATAATAAATAAAATAAATAATAATAAGAAATTTAATAATAATAAAATAAAATAATTAATAAAATAAAAAGTAGTAGTAATAATAATAATAATAATAATATTTTGATTTTTTTGTTAGTTATTCCTTTATCATTCCAAGTTTATATTTTCAAACCAAACACTGACACAGAAATTTTTTAGCAATGAATCAGATAAAGTAATCTATACCATTCCTTATCTTTTCTATTTATAAAAATAACTATTATATTCCTTATCTATTACAGCCATGAAATCAATTAGGCGGTAAGTCTTTAGATTCACTCCTTCAATCCAAATGTTAGATAAAGTAAACAAAGTGTAATGTCTATCTTTTTCTGTAAAGTGGTGGACTCAAGAAAAGAGAGTTAAAAATATATTCATTCTTGGTATTATATAATAAAAAGAAGATTTATGGTTATTATTATATAATAAAATTTAGAACATGTATATAATAATTTATAAATTATATATTTTAAATAAATCTTTAATTCACCGTATGAAAATTAAATTCAAACAATACAAGTAAAAATATTTTGAAATAAAATTTTAATTATTTGAAGCTCTCTCTTTAACTAAATTTATAAAATTTCTAATAATAATTAACAATTTCATAACATAGATAAAAAGATCTAGGCGTTATAGATTTCTATATGTTCTTAATTTTTCAGATGAGATATTTAATAATTTTTGTCCACGTAACCCAAACATTGTTAACGTATTTCCTATTATACAGTGAAACGCGTAAGGCACACGCATTGCCTCTCACCGAGTTAAAGAGTGAGCCCAATATAAATAGGCCATAGGGTTTCAGATTTTGCTAGTACCTTCCCGTATCCTAGGGTTTAGATCAAGATAATTAAATTTTGACTCTGTTCAGTTTAGGGTTTCTGAGAAGTCTGTTACTTGTGAATTGTAATCAAACCCAAAAAGATGCCTCCTAGAGTCGTGAAGAGAGGAGCGGCGGCAGCTGGCCAGAAAAGGGCAACGAGAGTCACGAGAGCAGCGACAAAGCCTCAGAATCAGGTGATTGGAGATTCGGAAGAGGCACCAACAGTGGAGGAAAAACCAGAAATTGAAGAAAAGCTTGGTGGTGAGAGGCCCAAATTGGATTTGAATGGGTCGGCTTCTTTGAGCAGTAAGTGTTTCTCGCTTCAAAGATCTGATTTTACTGGCATCTTTAATTTGCGACCAAGTAGTTGATTATGTTGAAAAGCATGCATATTTCGTGATTTGGACACTAATTAATTTACTATTGGGAATTATTATTTATCACTTGTAATGGGCGTTAAGCATGGGTTTCTAGGCTACGGTTTCCAAAGAAATATTATCATAGAAATCTCTTTGGTTATTATGGGGTATATAATTAGATGAGTGCCTCCATGTCTATCTGTAGTATATAAGTAGACGAGTGCAGCAAAGTTATTTCTTTCCGTTACTCATACGGTTCTTGTGATGCTCTGGGAGCTTTTTCATTCGATGTTGTGCATTAGGATGTAAATGTATTTGTCGGTTATGAAGTAGGAAATAGGTATGAGGTGGATATAATTTGGTTTTGTTATTTGAACCCCTTGGGATATCAAGAATTTGTGGGATAAATTTGATAGTGGAAACATTTGAGATATCTCGTAAGATTGGAGATTATGAGTATTTCTTAACTGGTCGAGATCACCTGCCCTTTTTTCTGGCAGAAGAGGAAGATGAGACCAAGGAAACTGTAGATGAATATGAAAAAGATGAGCGGTTAGAGCTTGATGATAATGAAACTGAGTATGAACCTGAAGAATATGGCGGGGCCGACTATGATGATAAGGAAATTGAACAAGAGGATATCCAGGAAGTGGAAGAGGAAGTTGAAGAGGAACCTGGGGAGGAGGATGTAGTTGAAGAAGAAGAGGCTGATCTGATAGTGGAAGAATTGGAAGAGGAGGTTCCTGAAGAACTTGAAGCTGAAGAGGATATTGAACATAGTGGTCAGGAGGTGGAGCATGCTGAGACTGACGATGCGGAGGATGAGGATGACCACCATGATGTTGTGCAAGAGAGGCGTAAGCGTAAGGAGTTTGAGGTATTTGTTGGGGGTTTAGATAAAGATGCTACTGAGGATGATCTGCGAAGAGTTTTCAATCGAGTTGGTGTGGTTACGGAAGTTAGGCTCATGATGAACCCACAGACCAAGAAAAACAAAGGATTTGCGTTTTTGCGTTTTGCAACTGTAGAACAAGCAAAAAGAGCTGTGACTGAGCTCAAAAACCCAGTGGTAAACTTTGACACGCCATATTTTGATTATAAAGTAAATATATTAGTGTTAAATGTCATCTCTTGGTGACTGCAATTTCAGATCAAAGGGAAACAGTGTGGCGTTACGCCGAGCCAAGACAGTGACACCCTTTTTTTGGGTAACATTTGCAAGTCATGGACAAAGGAAGCTGTAAGTAAATGGATTTGTATAGTCGATATAACATCAAGCCTTCTTGACTGAAATTTGGAAATGCAATATTCTTCATATTTTGGTAATTAATTCTCTTTTCAGTTGAAAGAGAAACTAAAACATTATGGAGTTGTGAATGTTGAGGATATAACGCTGGTAGAAGACAGTAACAATGAAGGAATGAATCGTGGATTTGCCTTTTTGGAATTTTCATCTCGTTCAGATGCCATGGATGCTTTTAAGCGTCTTCAGAAGAGAGATGTTTTATTTGGAGTTGATAGACCTGCAAAGGTTTCTTTTGCAGATTCCTTCATTGACCCTGGTGATGAAATCATGGCCCAGGTAATTACTTGTTAAGCTGTTCTATCTTGATTTTGGATTTTAGCTCTACAGAGATGAGTTTTATTCATCAGCTTGTATTTTTTTTCTTGCACCACGGTAAGGAAAGAAGATTGTATCGCCATTAACTCAACAGTCCTGATGCGTTATGGGAAGATCATAGTTTGTAGATACCTCCTGTGGGCTGTGGTCCTTGTTTCAGATATTTGCCACCATGTTTTGTGTTCTTTTTTTAAATTATTAATTGCATATTGCACATGATATTTGGAGTTTTTTAATGCACAAGCCTGCCGCTTATTCAATTATCTAAATTCAGGTGAAGACAGTATTTATTGATGGTCTACCTGCTTCATGGGATGAGGATCGTGTTCGAGAGCTTCTTAGGAAACATGGAGAGATTGAAAAGATTGAACTTGCCCGAAATATGCCATCTGCTAAGAGAAAGGATTTTGGTTTTGTAACATTTGACACACATGATGCTGCTGTAACATGTGCCAAATGCATTAACAATGTTGATTTGGGTGAAGGAGAAAACAAGGTTCAGTGATTGTTTCCAGCTTCTCTTTTTGAATCTTCTAAATAGGTTGTGATGTTGCTTCTTGTCTATGAATTTATTTAATAGTCTGATATTGCGTTTCAGGCTAAGGTTAGGGCCAGGTTATCAAGACCACTTCAGCGAGGGAAAGGAAAACATTCAAGTCGTGGTGATTTTAGGTCTGCACGTGGGATTGGTAGGCCTGTCAGAGGTCCATGGATTCGGTCTGCCCCACGTGGCATTCCTCCCCGTACAGCAAGAGGAGTGGGAAATCGTGTGCCGCCTTCCAGGGTGAAAAGACCTGTTGGATTGAGGGATAGACGACCACCTGTGATATCCATGTCTGCAAGGAGCAGACCTCTGCCTCCACCACCTCCTCCGCCTAGGTCTTATGACAGAAGAGCACCTGGTATGCAGCCATTCTGAATTGGTTATATTTGGAGATTTTTACTGTCTGTATGAGACGCCCCAAGTAAACGTTGTTTTATTTGTATGGACAGCTCCTTCATATCCAAAAAGTAGCTTAAAGAGGGACTATGGTCGGCGTGATGAACTACCTCCTCCGAGGCCCAGAGCTGCTGCTGATTATGGTTCTAGGGTTGTTCCAGATAGACGCCAGTCTTATAGAGATGAATATTCTTCTCGCAGTTCTGGTTATTCTGATATTCCTAGAGGTACAGCTCGCACATCTACAAGGAGAACTTATATAGATGACAGCTATGGTCAAAGGTTTGACAGGCCTCTTCCTAGTTATCGTGAAGGGCGACCTCGTGATTATGACCCTATGCCCGGGTCAAAACGTCCATACACTGCAGTGGTTAGGTTTCTTCTTTGTATATATTGTTTCTTGACGCAAAATTCCTATCCTGTATCCTTGCTTAAGTATGATGCAAGCAATTCTGACAGTCGCTATGAAATTTTAGGATGATATTCCTCCACGTTATGCTGAGACCGGTGCCCGTCATTCAAGAGCCCGTTTAGACTATGAACTTGGTGCTAGTGCTTCTCACTATGGAGATGCATATGGGGATAGGTAATTAAGTTTTAGTTTGATTTTGTGTTCAATGTAAAATGCTGCGGTTACTCATAATTGTGCCTTCTGTTTGGTAGACTTGGGAGGTCTAGCATGGGATATGGCAGTAGCAGAAGCTCCATTTCAGGTCATGATTCACATGGATCATATGGAAGTCGTCAGGGTATGGGATATGGAGGTATATCTGACTTACTATAATTGGTGATGTGCATTAAGCTTTTGCCTAGCTACTAAAAACTGTATGGCTTCAGGTTCTTATTCTGGCAATGACGTAGGTGGAATGTACCCTTCAAGCTATGGTGCTGAATATATTTCTCGTGGGGGTGATGTATGAACTTCACATTTTATGATCAGAGATAATGTTCACAATCTATCTTTTGGCTGCTTATGGTTTATTTGTTAATGACAGGTTGGTGGTAGCTCATATTCATCAATGTATTCCAATCGTGGCATGAGTGGCGGTGGCTACATGGGGAGTGGTGGTTCAGGATCATACTATTGATGTACGTCTGTACTTATGTCGTTTCTTATGGCAGAATGTGTGGATGTTGTTATCTTTATGCTTTAACCTGTTTTACTGGAGAACATGGTTTGTGAAGATGCTGCATCTTGTTCATTACTAAGAGATATGATTGGCGAATGAAGGAACCAATGGTCACAGTTGATTTGTCATTGGTACAGATTCGAAATGACACAGGCTGCTGTATATGCTTATATTTGGAGCATTCTCGTCAAAACTTAACTGCATCATTCTGGAAAAGTTGAGCTTGGTATTATATGGTAAATAAGAGTCCTGCTTCTTCAAGCCTTTATGGATTGAAAGACTGGATATCTGGTGAAGTCTCAAGTTTATGCTGTAAGGATTCACCCACAAAGGGTTGGACAATGGAATCTTGGTATGCTTTGTATGATATTGACACTTAATTTATCAGTAAAAGTCATCTAACTTATGGACTTCAGGTCGAGATTATTCAGGTCGAGAAATTGAGGCTTTTTTTTCCCGTGTATGATAAGGAACTTCAGACATTTTGATTCCCTCCTTCATTGGAAGGCATCTAGCTGGTTGGATCATGAACCTAATTAGGAGTCAACAATGAGTTGCTAAAGCTTTTTAGGAAAGAAATTTGGACACAGCGTCATAATAATGCAGATTCTAAACACAGTTATGTCCCATGCTAAGTATGAAAAGCCTGCAAAATTAATGGGATTTGATCGTCATGGAATTTACTGCTGATATGATTGGCATTTGAAGCATGGAGTCATATTTAGACTACATGGAACCTCAACCAGTATTCTGTGCACGGTTGATTTTGACTTGGGAGAAATACAAGCAGCTTCGTAAAACCTCGACCATGACTTCATCCTTTGTTGTTGATTTATCCGCCATAGAAATAAATCCCTCTTTTGTGTGTTTGCATTTAATTTTAGTTGGAACTTGCTGGCAAATGACAAGGTTTTTGCGGCCATGGAAGTACTTTTGCACCATTCTAAAACGACCATGCTTTAGTTGCATTGGTGTTGAGTCAGATTGGAAACTAGGAATTCCAATATATTCAATGGACATAACCTTTGGTTTAAGTTCCAAAAGACTTGGTGTCTGATGGAGTGAGGGTAGTTCGAGTTTTGTGCTGATTTAAAGGTTTTGGACACGCATAAGGTCTGCTAATCATAGATGCGTTTTTTGGATAGGTATATGCAAAGAGGTAAGTAATGTTTCATGGTATCTTTCATAGATATTAAAATCATTTTGAGAGTTGGTATAGTGATACCCTTTAGCTTTACCTGGAAGATTAATGTTCTGTTGGGGTAAAACAATGGATTGAAGAAGATCAGTCACATTCCTGATCTTATGAAGTGTTGCCAAACTATTTCCAGATCCTGGACGGCTGGTCTTGAATCTAGATTGTATTGATTCTCTACTATGCCACGAGGCTTGTCTTTGGAGTTTCTCGAGGCAATTGTACACTTTCTTAATAAAATTTCTAACCATTCTTTTCTGATTCGATCATGCTTACCATAGTCACTTGTAACTCGAGGTTATTGCCTTTATCAATCAAGGAAAAGAAAGTAACGAAGAATATTAAAATTGTAGACTTTTGACACTAATCTCCAAGGAAGGTTCAGCTTGAAATCAATTGAAACGTTCTGAAATGAAATATTTCAAGATTCGGATTACATAACAAATTGCACAATTTAGAAAGGAAGAGAAAACAAGATGTCACTGTATCACTATTAAACACAATAGATTTTAAAGTGTAAATTTTTTAGAAATTTTCAATTCCTTAAATTTTTAATCAAGTGATTAATTGTTTAAAATTTTAATTTTTAAGTTTGATTTAGTTTATATTAAAAATTGTTCAATTTATTAATTAATCGGTTAATTTTTATAAACTAATTAGTTTATAAATTAAAATAAATTTTTTATAAATTAAATTTTAAATTTTTGTATAGATAATTTTTTTGATCATTTTTTAAAATTTTAAAATTTATTCAATTTTTACCCATTTTATAAATTCTACCGATTTAACTTTTATTTTGAAAATATTGATTAAAATATTAATTTTGTTAGTATTTTTTACTAATGAACTAATGGAATCACTTTTGGTCATAAGTATTTACATGAAAAAGTGATGAACACGAAGATATTTACGTGAATTTATAATATTTTTAAGATATGAATTAAGAGTTGTTATGCATTTATTTATGCGGTAACTATACATTTATTAATTTTTTTAGAGTTGACAATGGTCCGACTCATGGATTGGTCTCGTTAATTTTTTAAAATTAAATATATAAAATAACGTTAATTAAGTTCAGACTTGAATTATTAGGCTGAGGCTTTTACGAGACCTAATTGTTTTGCTTAAAAAAATTTTGAACTGATAGGGGCCTAATTTAGCTCACAAGTTAATCTATTAAAAATACATAAATTTAGGTCATAAGCCAATTTAGTGTTATCCTATTTTTTTAAAGTAAATGTCTATATGTTATAGTAAAAGAAGGTTCTATTATTAGTTGTTTCAGTAAAATATTAAGAGAATTAATTTTTAAAATCAAGTTATTACAATTTTAAAAGATTAGTTATTTAATTGAAAAATTAGAAAAAGTTTTATACTTTTTAACACTTCAAATGTGTCTAGTATTGATAATGCAGGAAATGGTGGGAAGTGTGAAAGTTGGTTGAACTTAAGACAGAGACGATTCAAGACAAGCTCTCGATCCTTGTTTCTTTACAAGACACGAATATGGCAATTCCTTGTATTTTCTTCACTCGATAGATACAAATACTAGGAAGAGTAGATGTGTCGGATAACGATTCCTCCGCGGCCTGTAATTCCAAAAACTCTCAGTATGAGCTATTCGCCAGAAGATAACAGATCGATCACATTATCAAGAAAAAAGGGGTTTGTGGGTGATTTCTGTGCGAGTAGCGCAAGTGGGCCGTAGGCAGACCGATTGGCAACTCGGTCGTTCCACTCTTACTCATCCTTCTCTTGGTGGGTGCAGTGTCCTGCTTCATTGCTTACCTCTGCTTCTCTGTTGTGTTTCGACGAAGTTCCGTGGAGTCTGTTTTGGTATTGGTGAGTTGAAGCAGAATCGAGGAGAAGAAAATGAGGAGAATTGTTGCAGAGGGGTTGAACATATGGAGCTGTGGGGTGATGCTGTGAACTGGGCTGAAGGTCAATTCTTCCAGAGAATGTTGCATGGCTTGTAATGGCATGTGTAGTGATGAGCATTGCTTGTGTCTTTCTTGGGTTTTTTTGTGGTGATAAACAGGCGGTATGATTCTCTCTTCTAATGGTATGATGCTATCCGGTTCAATTCATGCCAAATTTCCTTATCTTTTCTTTAATCTAGTAAGAATAATTAGTTGAACTCTGAGAATATGATGTTTCTAGTTTAGTTTGATTACTTGGACTCGAGGAGCATTTGAAATGTACTAAGCAGATTGGATGATAGTTGGTTTTCATTTGTGCTGGCTGAAGAAACAGAGGGCCTCCTTGGACCCTGCCATGCGAAACTCAGGCAATCATGTCATGTGGACTTCTGGTCTAGTTTTTGGAAACAGAGCGGTATTGTTTTTAACTTCTATATTTCCCATAACTTCAAATTGAACGTGGATGCACCAAAAAACCTGAAAATGAACCGCAAGATTTCTTTGTCCCTCTTTATTTGAGCTATATGGTGGTAATGTATAAACATCCTCTTTTAGAAAAATGACTCAGGAAGATCATCATCTTTATTCCTGCTAGGTGGAAACAAACCATAGGATTACTGAGCCTAACTAGAGAATAGGTATTTGGGTCCACCAAATTCAAGTTAAAGAGCCGACTTTCTTGCTTTGTGGTCATGGAAGTATATTAGTTTAGTGTTATGAAGAAGAAATCAAAGATATCTTTCATCTTTGTCTTAATAGACTAGAGGAAACTTACATGAGCTATCAGCTCTCTGTTATAGATATTGGTTAACCATATAGTTTCCTCATTGTTATCCTATGACTTTGAAAGGTTTAGGACAGATTCTTTGTTTGACAGAAGTTTTCCTGGACAGATTTATATATGTTGAAACCGTGATGTGTTTCCGTATTGATTAGAATTCGTCTTTTTATCCATTATGATTTTGTTGCTTACCATGAATTGTTTCAGTAATTGATTTGTGAATATTGTAAATTCATTTTTGCTTTTCTCGTAGTAGCGAATTATTCGGCTGGAAACAGATTATGGGGTGCTACATATTAAAGTAAGTTGGTTTGTCAAATTCTTTTGTGCCCAAGGCCTATTTTTCTTGTGAGATTCAAGCCAACCATGTGCATACTTCCAACATGTGTAATTTGATTGTACTTCTTCTTTCAATGGCTAGTATTGTGAATATGATTTCATTGTTTCGGTAAAATTGGCTGATTATGAATTTGTTGTGCTTTTATATGTTGCAACATAATTACAATTATCTACATTATGAGCTGGACATCCGTTTACTCAGAAGCATCATCTTCTTCCTCTCCTCTTTTATACTTCGGTTACCTTACTGAACATCTTCCACTAATCTGTTACTGTTGTTGATTGAGATGGTACAGAGCAGTTCATCTTTAATCACAGCTGACTTCAACCACAAATTATAGTGTTCTGTTCTGTGGAGACCTCTGTTTCACAGTTTTTGGCATTTTTTCTTTGTACTTTGTGTCCCATCCATGAACATAATCTTCCAATAGGATTACTTACTTGCTAAGCTTGTTTGCTATTATAACCTTTTCTAATTAACACCCTTCTGTCACTGGTCCAAAGATGGACACACTTTTTCTTGCATTTTGACTTGTGAATCTTTGTAATCGCAGCTTTTATGGTTCTAATCTTGTTATCCTGCATTTTAGGGCAGGCAGAAGGGGTTATAACAATTTAAGTAGAATCGGATAATCAAGTTTTCATTCTTATTATCGTCTTAGCCTCTTGAGGAATAATGTAATCCACAATTCTAGTGTGCTGAAGAACAAGTTTTGCCTTTTTCGCCTTTCCAAAGCACTAACTCAGGTTTATTTTATAATGATACTCGTATCTGCAGCTATTGCCTGATTGTGTTCCACACTCTGTTTCTTTTATCGTTGAAATGTTGAAGCTAAGTCATTCCATGGGTTGCCAATTTTATCGTACAGAAAGCCGAGGACAGTCTTGGGATTCAGATGGAAACCATGTCCAAAATGTAAGCTCGATCAATACCATCTCTTATTCTACCTCTGCTTATTGTACATTCCAGTCCAACATATAAGACTCTGCTCATCTTAAATTAAATGTTGGTGTACCAAGGTATACAGTGTTAGTCGTAATAACCGTAAAGACCATTGAAATGATGACCACCTAGTCGGCCCCATAAGAGTTATATGGTTGGCTCCGTAAGGTTGACCGTTAAATTACAGATTCGTCAATCTTACTGCAGGCTTCATATGGGTCCCCATTTGCACTTGTTCAAGGGACACTGCAAGCAGTTGGGATAATCATCATGAACATACCAACAGAATTCTATCCAACTATAAGAAGAGGATCGATTGCATGCATCGGCTCAGGCCCAGAATTCTTTATCAACTTAGCAAATAATGACTGGAAATGGGCTTACACGGTGTCTGGTTATGTACTGCCTGAACACACAGGAGTTGCGGAGAAAATTGCTCAGCTTCCCATCAGATGGGAGCTATGGGGCAATATTAACGTTGGGTGTCTTGGAAAAACATATTCCCCTGCGGCTTGGGAGAATGAAGACTGTCGCGGGCTCGTCAGGATCTTAGATTTGTGTGTATATAATCGTGTTAAATGCAATGATTCATTGTTCATTATTCACTAATGAAAAGTCACTAATCATTATCCACACCATTTTTCTCGAGATTCATTTCCTGTCCATGTTTCTATCTCTACGCCACTTAGTAGGAATTGATTACAACTTCCATTGCCAGCGATAAACAAAGACTTTGTGATGGGCACAATTGCCTTTAAGATCAGGTTAGTGAGTTGAAGCGATGTATATATAACTCTTTAATCTTCCAGCGCCAGACTAAAGCTAAAGAGGATCCGTGGCGCAATGGTAGCGCGTCTGACTCCAGATCAGAAGGTTGCGTGTTCGATTCACGTCGGGTTCAATTCCCAAGAGATTCTCTCTTTTTGTTTTTGCATTTGAAAAAAGCTGATTTATTAGTCCTGCATAAAATATTTGATGCTAAAGTTTTAACCAACAATTAAAAAACTCATCTAATTTTAATCATAAAGTTTTAAAAAAGTCAATTTTTTAATTCAATTTATTTTAATAATTATTAAAAATAAATTAATTTATTAATTAATCAGTTAATTTTTATAAATTAATAAATTCTTATAAATTAAAATAAATAAATAAATTTTTATTTAAATTTTTTAAAAAAATTTCAATAATTAAACATAATATTTTTAATTATATTTCAAATTCTTTAATTAAATATCCACAAGATATCTTTAAATCATAAACTCTTTCTCACCAGTTTAATTTCCAAAATGTTTTTTAAAACATTTCCCACTAATTTAATTTGCAATCCGATTTTTAAAACTGCAACAACATAAGGCATTTTTTTAATTAGTAAGTCATTAAATAATTTATAATAACAAATGATTTATAAGTAATTCTTTCTTACAAAATACATCTTATCATTCTTCTTATGTCTTAATCAAGAAATCACATTTACATATCCACAACTCGGTTAACTAAACCAAACATCCAAGAGATTGGCAATATCTTAAAATTTCAATCCACAAATGATGTAGTTATACGACATTTGAAGCCGTCAAATTCCTATGTTCTTGGAATTATAGATACTGAGTTCCTTCTGCATCAATCCAAGTCTAAATATCTTCCCGAATGCTAACACTCGAACAAACAAATACTCAAAATTCAAAGTGAAACCACCCAATTAAGCACATCTGTGTCTTGTCCAAAAGCAAATCCATTACCTACCTAGCTATGAGGAGTCCGATGATCCCATGTTCTTGGACTTCTGTTTACTCTTCTTGTCAGAGAAAGCTTTAGCAAAACCCTCAAAAACCCTCTGCTGCAACTCCAGAACCATCCCTGTTCGCTTCATCTCCATCTCCATTCTCATACTCTCAATCTCTCTCGCCATCTCCATCTTCATTTCCTCTACCCTCACAAACCCATCTCCCAAAAGCTTAATCGCACCCACCATCTCCTCCATTGCCTCTCTTTGCCTCTTCTTCCCCATCTCTTCGCTTCCTTTCACACCCCCACTCTTATAATCAACCTTAGCACCATAATCACTACTCAAACTGGGTTTCACAACATACTTTTGCTCAGATTTAGTGTAAAAATTCGGTCCGGGATGTGCAATACTCACACCAGTGGCGGTAGGTACTCTGATTCTAAACCCAGTCAAACTGCCAGTTTGGTTTGGATTGCAATTGCCATAAAGATTGTGAATAGTGTTGATAGGAGTAATTGGAGAAACATTGTTGAAATTCTTCACGTAAAAGCTCTTATGTTCTTCTTCGTCATCGTTACCTTCGGCGTCACTCTCTGTGTTATAGTCCGGTTTCGCTTGTGGACCCTTTTCCATAAGATCCATACGCTTGAAGTGAACCCAAGAGGAAGTGTATCTCGAAAGGGGCACAGATCTCGCCCGCTGGATCTCAGTTCTGTACCTTTTCCGAAGCTTCTCCATTTTGTGACGGCACTGAACCGCGATCTTTGGCGGAGAAGCTGCCGGGCATCGATGCCCTACCGCGTCGGCGACTTCCTGCCAGTGGTTGACCTTGAGGCTTCCGCGGCATAGAGAGTACCATTTGTCGCGGTACGCGTCGATTAGGGCAACGGTCTCCTCATGGGACCAACAGGGCGGTGGAAGACGGCGGGGGTTGGGCGGGGGAGCAGGGAGCCCTTGAAGAGAATTGCGCGGGAGGATTCGATCGTGATGAAAGGGAAACCCAGTTCCGGCGGCGGACATCACGGGGAAGTAGGTTAGGAACAAGGCGTGTGGTGGAGGAGATTGAGAACTAGGACTAAAATTAGGATTGAGGAGGAGGAGGAGAAGAAGAAGGTTAGCGGAGGAGTGAAAAAGGAGGGAGACGGGTATAGGATAAGGGAGCAAAGTCGTGAAGGATAAGAGAGCGTAGTTGTGGCTGTGGCTGTGGTTGTGGTTGCGGTTACGGTTACGGTGGCAGTGGGGAAAATGGGGTTTGGTGGCATATTGAATATGTGGGGTGGTGTTTGGTGGGTGGGAGGAGTGTGCGGCTGATTTTGAGATCTGAAACCACCGCGTTGCTGTCGGTAGCTAATGTGCGCAGTGGGGGCTGCATGCGCACAACCCCCACCTCCTACCGCCACAACCTACACTTAATACTCCCTCGCACTGCCTCCCAATGATCGTGATAGTATATGTTCCATGGAAGAAATCCGTCTTCCACCTCGTCCGTTTTTAACAGAAATTTAGAAAAAATAAATAATTTATAATTTATGATATTTTCATATATTTTAATCATAATTCAAAACTAACTCATCAATTTTTGATACCATATGTTGAAATATAACTTGTAAAGTTTTAATTGGTCAGTTAAATTGTTAAAATAAAATAAAATATTATATTTTTATCAGAAATTTTAAAATTATTATTTTTCTCAACTAATCAAATTAAATTTGATAGTTTCCAAGCAAATTTTATTTTTAAACGCTAAAAATAGGGATGACAATAGGTCGGACCTAGTAAGAGAGAATGGGCCTAAGCTCGAGGCAATTCGGCTTAAGTTGTTTTTTCTGTTCTTTTTTATTAAACATATAAAAATGATATCATTTTTTACAAAAATAACATTAATTCATTTATAAACATCCGGTCGAGCTGAGCTTAGATGGTCTGACCTTGAGCCTTGATCAACTCAGATCGGATCCAGGTCCAAATGTCATCACCAATTAAAACTCCAACTTGGAATGCCAAATGGGTTTGAAGCCTGTATCCAAGCTTTGATTGACCTTTTCCATTACTGGATTGGAATATTTGAACGGCAGAGCCCAAAGTAAAGTTTTGTCCAATCATCTTACTAGCCCATGAGAATCCTTGCCTTCTTCTTGTTCAGCATCCTGGTCTTAGTTTAGGCCTGCAAGTCATTTCTCTATTCCTTTTCTAGTCTTTGGGGTTTGGTTTTCTGTTCACTTTGATCTATGGGATTGCCTTTTCATTTCTTGACTTGTACGATTTCATTAGCTTCCTTATTCTAATCCCTCGTAGGAATGGTAATGGCCTAATTCTCCAGTCATAAGAAACTTCATTAATGGACATTCCTTAGTTACCAATACTTTGGTCTTTCCACCCCTTTAACTTGGAGATACCGCAACATTGTTCTTGTCAGATAGATATATGTATCCGAGGTTGTCGGAGGCCATTAATGCCGGCGACATAACTGCATTTCAGTCGTTGCTCTCGGAGGATCCACTTATACTCGATCGAGTATCTTTGAATTCGTCGGAAAATGCTCTGCATCTGTCATCTCTGGCCGGTCAGGCTCAAATCACCAGAGAAATCCTGACCCTAAAGCCAGAATTCGCAAGGGAGCTAAACCAAGATGGTTTGACCCCTGTTCACATTGCTTCTGCAAAAGGGCATGTAGAGATAGTCAGGGAGCTTCTGAAAGTAGGTCATGACTTGTCGGTTCTGAAGGGAAAAGACGGTAGAACTGCACTTCATTACGCTGCGACCAAAGGAAGAATTCAGGTCCTCAAGGAACTGATTTCTACTTGCCCGGAGTGCCTCAAAGAAGGGACAATTTGTGATGAAACTGCGATTCATTTAGCTGTCAAATGTAATCAGATTGAAGCTGTCAAGTTTCTGATGGAAGAAATTAAGAGAATCGGTATGATGGAGATCGTTAATTGGAAGGATAACGACGGGAACACTATACTGCATTTAGCTGTCTTCAGAAAACAACCTGAGGTAAGAATCAGAAGCTCAAGAATAGCAAATTTTCCCATATTCTAACGTTCTGTAATGCTCGTTTTCACAGATCATAAGCTTACTTACTGGTCAAGATGCTATTGTTACTGGAGTCGAAATGAATTCAAAGAATGCAAGTGGATTCTCGCCAAAGGATGTTCTTGATTTCAATCTTCATAGTGGAGGAGATTACAGAGACTTTACTATCTTGGAGAAGTTTCAGCAAGCACGAGCACTGAAATCCAGAGAAATCGCAATAAATTCTGATTCTCCTGCAACTGAAGTAGCAAAGAAGCCAAGTTTACCACTTTCTAGCTCGAACTTGTGGAAGGAAATAATGAAAGAGATTGAAGAATCATCGGTTGAAACCCAGAACGCGTTGATGGTCGTCGCGGTGCTTATAGCAACCGTGACATACCAAGCAACTCTCAGCCCTCCCAGTGGTCATTGGTCAGCAGAGACACGAAGGTTTCAGTTTCACATCAACAATGTCGATCACCGGAAAACTTTGTTGCCTGGAGAAGCTATAATGTCCGGTGATCATGAAGTGTTCGCTGTATTCACCATCTTTAATGGGTTGGGATTTTTTGCATCAATGGCCATGATTTCTCTCCTCACAAGTGGATTCCCACTCAGAGCAGGATTGCGGCTTGCAATACTCTCAATGACTGCTACTTACGTGATCTCAGTAGTCTACATGTCACCAACTGATGTTAAGACAGTAAACATAGTTGTGGCTTTGGTGAGTCTGCTTGTCCTTGTAGAGTTGGGTCGTTTTATGACATGGCT
>JAOQMQ010000009.1:21182729-21194416 GCA_027563845.1 Erythroxylum subrotundum | reverse complement strand
TGAATTTTTTAATTATATACAATTTATTATTTATTATATAAAAATATTATTAGTAATTATATATAAATAAAATAAAATAAAATATTTTTAAATATAAATCACATAAAATAAAATAAAATATATTAATTAATTAATAATACTATTTCATATAATTAATAATAAATTATATATAATTAATAATAAAATAATAAACTTCATGCAATAACCATTTTAAAGTAAATGGTATAATAGTCATTTATTATACATTACATTCTACTCGATTCATCTTCTAAACAACATTTCACTACATTACATTATGAATCATTTCATCTATCCCAAACAACTTTTCACTATATTACATTTCATTCCATTATAAATCGTGCCGTTCCGTTCTATCACATTCCATTCCATTCTATTAATTAACATCCAACCAAAAAAGTCCTAAACCTTAAATCTATTTGTCTTACCGATTTAACTTTCGGTCTAGTTTTTAAAACATTACATATTCTACAAAAAGTAATATTATTTTCTATACAAAAAATTGGCCATAATTTGAATATTAGGTAAATTATAAATGCAAGCAATATCGGAATTCTATTTATAATTATAATTGGATTGAAATTTACTAAATTTGAACTTAAACTCAATTTCAATCTAAATTAAGATTGAATCTAATCAAATCATACTCCAGTTAATATACCATTTAAGTAGAGATAGACATACGGCGGCAAACGAGACTGAAAAGAGAAGAGAAAAGGACATTTGGGAAACATATTTAAGAGATATCCTTTTCCTTGAGAGTGAAGTGACCGACGGGGCACAGTTAGGATCAAAGTGATTACAAGGTAAATCCCACTGATCAGGCCTCTGTTTAAAGTTATTATTAAAATATCGAACCAATTTTGTATAGTTTAATTATAAAAAATTTGAACCGATTCTTTTATAACTTTTTAGTTAAATTTAATTAAATAATTTTTATTTTGAACCGATTCTTTTATAACTTTTTGGTTAAATTTAATTAAATAATTTTTATCAATAAAAATTATTTAATTAAATTTAACCAAAAAGTTATAAAAGAATCGGTTCAAATTTTTTATAATTAAACTATACAAATTTTTTTAAAATTAATTAATTAATAAGTTAATTTTAATAAACTAATCAATTTTTATTAAAAATAACTCAAACTCGATTAGACCTGAGTTCAGACCTGACCAAGTTCGAGTCAGCCTAACCGGGGCTCAAGGTCGAGCTCGACTCGTCTAGACACAAAATATTTTTTAAAAAATAAAATGTCAAAATGATGTCATTTTCAACAAAACGACAGCATTTTGCTATTACTTGTAAAGCCTCTAACCGACCCTAGCCCGAGCCTAAGCCCTGGTGGAGACTTTGTAAAATTGAGTCTAGCTCATTGACCTCATGTCGATCTTATCATCATCTCTAATTTTTATAAATTAATTAATTAATTTTTATTTAACAACTTTTCTTTTTAATTAAATTTTAAATTTTAAAATATTCATTTATTTTTTGTCCAATTTTTAAGATATTGTGATCAAAGTGATCCACACAATATTTGCATTAGCCAACATTTCAATAATTGCACGTTTGATGTCCCCTCCCCAGAACTTGCCCAACTGTCACTACCCTCCCATATGAACAAAAAACCAGTCCTGAGCCTTTCATTATTCTCTGGCATCTTCCATCCTTTTCATTGCTCTTTTTCTTTTTTTGTCCCGGTCCCAAATCAACAGTAAATAAGTCCGAACGAATTGAATACTTGTATCCAAAATTTGCCAAATTAATTTACCATTTTCGTAAAAAATATAATTGACAACTGGAGATCTCAGATTTTCCTTTCCCTGAAGAAATTTCTGTAGCCAAGCACTGTCAGGTTCATTTTCATTTCCAATATTCCCAACAGTTCTTATGGGATAATGGATTAAGCCTTAGTAATGATCAGCAGATACATAAACACCCACAATCATGAACAACATAGTAAAGTAAGTTTTACAGTAGTTTTTGTCATGTAAGAGCTGGAAAAAGAGAAAGCAAGATACTATAATTGCCAGACTGTAAAGAAGGTAATCACATCTGTACAGGAACAAATTGTCTTAACATGCACAACCTGACAGGAAAACCCAGAAAAGAATGAACAGAAAAAACAAAAGACTAAAACATAAAACAAAGATTGTTTTGGTGCAAATCATTTAACCATACTAAACAAGGAGACTCGAGAAGAGTCAACCAATCTCTATAAACTAACTACATTTAGAGCCTATAATTAAATCTTAAACAGCAAGTTGTTGTTGTTTTTGATGGGATGTTTCATCCTCGTTGAAACACAAGTGGGCTTTTAGCGATCTCCCTAGGTTGAGGGAAGATTCAACTGAATTCAGAGAAGGATGCAGCATCATTTCTCTTTGCAGATGGGAACAGTAAGTGTGGAATATGTTGGGTGTGACATTTAGATGGAAACCCAATCCGAATAGGAAATCCACTTCAAGATAGTTCATTTCTATGGTGCTGATTCCTCCAACTTTTGCATAGTAAGCGTTATTGTAGTACCTGAAATTGCAAATCAGGGTTCATGATCAGTACAAATTAAATGAAAGTCTACTAATTAGGCAGTAATTGAAGGTTAAGAAGACAACCCATGTGACTAAACTCGACATTTACGTCTTAACTAGAACCAAACACAAAAATGGTGAAACATCAATATCAATTATGTCAATCACAACTGGAGAGGAAAAATCCGTGATACCTAACAACATTATACACAAATATGGGCAAGTCCCAAGTTTCAGATGCTTGATAGTCTTGCGCTTGGAATCCACAATGAACCAGGGAATTCCAGAAACAAACCAATATCGAAATCTGAGTCGAAGAACAAGTTACGGATTTGTAGTCGGACATAAAACAGGAGTTGTTGCAGATTCTTTTTCTTTACTAAATTGAGCATAGATTTAGAGATAAACCCAAATGTAGAATTTTAAAAGACAATCTTTTCCTCAACCCACAGGATCTAAAGAACGTACGAGCAAATTAGAAACTTACATGTCGTCCATGAATTTGGCGGCAACCATGACGCTGGTTATGAGCAATCGATGAACATTGAATGAATTAATAGGCAAAGATGGTTGTCTTTGGGCGAACCTATCAAGATAAACGTACGCAACAATGAAACAAGACGGACTGCAGTTGGCATACTTGAAAATTCTATCCAAATAGCTCTGGATCGAGATGGTGGGTCGAGTGAGTCCATGGAAGACAGAAATTTTCTGGGTCTGGAACCGACGGTTCACATCGTTGGACTCGGCCACTTTCTGCAGCAGAGAAGAGAGGAAAGCGATGACCTTTGACATGTCGGTTGGGTTCTCAAGCTCTGCCATGAATGAGTAATCACCAAATTTGGTTGCAGAAAGTTTCTTTGAGATTTTACTATGTGTTATCTTTGCGTGTGTGCAATGTATATAAGCACCCTGTAACGTGGTCGTTAATGGGTCCTTTAGGAATTTGGAATTATGACCTTCCATGTCCTGCATGAATGGCGGGTTCTTCTACTTTCCATTTTGACACCAAAATTGAAAGCTTGTTGGATTAATAATTATTTTAGTTTCAAACTCGTCTAGATTAAGATGGAACACAAGATGGCTTCGAAGTGGGTTTGTGTCTTTTTTCTTGAAAGAAAACTTTGGGATTTTGCGGTGAAACATGTGATTACATGTGGAAATTTTTGTGACAGTAATAAAAGCGTCCCATGATTTGTGAGATCTTGCATGTGTTTTGATTCTGTACGAGCGGACGAGACATGAATAGGATTTGTTATGTTGATGTGTTTATGACATTAAATTATTTCTATATACATTTCCAATTCTAAAACATGACATCCCAACATTTTTGGTCATGGGATCCGCATTTCAAGAATTATACTCATCATGTCTTTTTTTCTTTTTTCCCCTCTTTTTCGGGTGCTTTAGATGACCTTAATTTATTTTTATTTTTTTATATTGTATTAAAATTTTGAACGAAGAAGTTGAAAAAATGATGAGTAGTTTCCAAGGCTTTAAAAATTGGATCGGACAGTTCAGTCCGACCGGAAAAAATTTGAATTGACTAGCGGTTCGATTTGATTTTACCTAATAACTTCTATGTATAAAAACCAACGGATTTAAACTTTTTTCGGTTAGATCGAACGGTTTGGTCCAATTTTTAAAACTTTAGTAGCTTCTTTAAAAAAAAAAAAAAAAAAAGATGACGAGTAGGTCTGTACCAGGAAGGAAGTGAGTGGCCAACCGATATTCCCAGCTCTGAATACAAATTCAACTGAAAAGTCTTTGTTTTATACAAAAAGTAAAAGCCAGCTCACTGGCTTGGTTCCTCTAACTGGCATATCATATCCGCAGCTCAGCCATTTAAGGAACTATGTCCTAACAACACTATAGCAAGCCCACTTGGAAGTCTATCCAATTCAATTACAATTTTTAAATTTTAATTATTTTAAGAATAATAAATTAAATGGTATTTAATCTTTTAAATTTTTTACTAAAATTTTAAAACTTGTCTAAATTAAGTCAAAATTTTGTGGATATCTATTTATTAATCACATAGTAAAAATAATATTTTGATATAGTTTATATAAAATTTGAAAATTTTAAAAAATTTGACACCAAATTAAAAATTTTTAAAATATGATAGTTTCACCGGTTATTTAGAAACAATCTCTTTATTTGTTGACGAATATGTTGCGTATTATTAAATATTTTCAAATTCAGCGTCTTAACAGAATTTTTATTGAATGTTATTGTTATTGTTTATTTTTTAATATGATTGTTATAATTGAATTTGAGTTAAAAAATTTAAATTCTAATGAATCTCAAATTAGATTTGAATAAAAAAAGTTAAATAAAATTAAAAGAAATGTTAAGTAAATATATCCTTTTATTTTTATTATTTAAATAAATTAATAAAAATCAATTTTAATTTATTAAATTAAAAAGAAACACAAAGTAAATCTATTTTTTAAATTTATTATTCTGATAAATTTATAATTCAATTTTACAGCTAAAAAGCAGCAAATGCTATGCTGGAAGTACGTACGTTTTGGATGAAAGTGTAAAAGCAATATACTTTTGCAAGAGACAAGACGATGCCCTCCTGTGCTGGGATCAAAAAACCCGTAGAGCGTGTCTGCTTAACTCTCTCACTCCATGTGCTTCTCCATGTGACCCGTCCTTAGCTCTACAGTATTCTCACACAAGCCCACCACAAAAAGAAAATAGAAATTACAAAAACTATACTGAAATGGAATATAAAGCAGTGGGTCTTTCTATAAATCAAAATTTTAAATTGACCTAACATGTCTTCTGTTTATGTCATAGACGAGAGGATGGGGTGCGTACAGTTAGCAGTACTACAGGATTCATGTATGTACTGATAATGACAACTTGGTTGTTGTCGAAATTTGCGGGATTCCAAAATCCAAAGTGATCCTAAATTAATGATTAGAGCTAAGCAAATCAATTAATGGATATTATAAGAATCTGCTAAAGCAATGTTAAACGATTTAGGCCTTGATTAGGAAATGACTTATGAGCTTTTTTCAGGGGAAGGAAAAGTTTTAACTATTTGATCATGTCAAACTACTGATAGTTATGTTTAGTAATCGGCGGATTGGTTTAATGGATTGAGTTAAATGAGAATCGACTGAGAAATAAAGTTACTATAAAACTATTATATTAAAAAAAATTATTACAAATTACTCAAAGAGATAGAGTTAGAGTTAGAGTTAGAGATAGAGATAAAAATAGAGATAGTAAGTTTATTATTTACATTTTAATATTTTTAATTTTTAATTTTGAAGTTGAATTAATATTAAATTTGCTTTAAACGATGATGTTGACTTCTTTTGTTTTATCTAAATTTTGTATAAGAATATTCAAAGAAATATTAAGATATAATACCTATATCTTTATAAATCTTTTTTTAATTAACGTCTTTATAAGTAATTTTACACATAAACAGCTAATACTAAATAATTAATTTTACCAAACATCTTTAAATAAATAGTTGATGTTATCCGTTGTTTAAATCAGCGATATTAATCTGTTGTCAGCTAACCGCTGATAATTAATGTAATCCGCTGATTACCAAACAAGGCTTTAAGCAGTAGTGACCCTTTTGTGTATAGGTGTTTATTGGTAGAATTAAGCATAAAGTCTTCTAAGATCTCAGTTCGAATCTTTAAAAATTGTTAAACCTAAACACAAATTTGAGTTAAAATTAAAATTAACTTAATTTATTTTGTTAAATTTAAGTGGAGTTAAGTTAATTTATGATATGATCAATTAAATCAAAAGTTTATTAAATTTGAACCTAAATTCAATCGAATCAAAGTCTAAGGGAATTCAAATTGAAGTACCAATTTAGATTGTGCAACATTAATCTATCATCCTGTCAATTTAAACTACAAAGAAACCTAAAACTTACATGCTATGTATGGTCTAGGTCCTTTTGAGTTATAAACTTTTTTGGAAAAATTAACTATAAATTAGCATGAACTCAATTCAAGATATGGCTTAATCCAACCAGAATATACATGTTATCTTCTAGGATCAAAGACTCAAGAATCCATGTAGTATGTACTCTAATTCATGCAATAAATACTAAAAGTTGCCATTGGAAGAGATGATGAAGCTTATTTTCTTATACTAAGTGATGTCTATTTTCCTATCAGTTGTTTATATATTTATCTGAAATCATATAATAAATTCTTATTTACAACAATGAACAGTGAAGAACAGTTGTTTTTATTTTAATCCTCCTCTTCTTCCCGAGTCTGCAACTAGCTAGAGATCAAGAGGTAAAGCATTCATGTTAAGATGAGTTTGAGTCATCACATGGAAAGTGGTTATGTCTACCTTCATAGGTTGTTATGACCATTCTGCAATCATCTGATAATCTCTCAACCCTCTTCTTCACTCGGCAGCTGTTATAGGTGCACCGGTAATAACTTCTGCAAGGAACTAGGTATAAGTTTGAGAAGTTTTCTTTAGAAGATATTCTCGACTAAGATAGTTTTGAATGCATAGTGATAAATGATAAATCAATGGACATGACCCTATAACTAAAGCTCGGTTTCAAATGCAAAACTAAAGGAGATATTCATTGTATCATTGTGTTCCTGTCTAAGGTATAGATGCAAGCTGAAAAATGCTGAAATGAAGTTATAATATAGTTTCAAGACCATTCTTCCTTGAACGATAATGCAAAACATCCATACCTGTTCAGTACTTGCTGAAACAAAAGGAACCCAATTTGTGGTAGATATTGGAACAAAGAGTTGCTAATAGAACATATGGAAGAACATTGTATATATGAAACCGATTGCTTCAAAAGTATGCAATGTCAGGCATATAAGTCTGGTAATACGATCTTTTAGGGTCACGGGTGTTTAACAAGATACCTCCATAGTGAGCTTATATGGATTTTGGCTAGATTCTAGTGAATGATGACTTAGGAGTTGTTGCTTCTCTTTAATTTTGGCTATACTGATTTCAGAATATATACTCAGGTCGTTGAGATAATCTTTTATCTCCTCGATCAAAAGACCAAACTAAAGCAGATTTTATTCTCTTCCAATAGCTCTATTGATCTCGATGGTTATGAAATAATTGGTCCTATCAAGTGTTCAAGAGCCTTCTAATGTGCAAGGTAATGTTGTGTCATGCAGGATGAAGCAATTAAACTCAAGTATAAGCAACGAGAGGACACAGAGAAAAGTGTCTGATTCAGGTAGCTAGTTACTTGTTAATATCGCATTTCATACAAATAAAACATTTACCTCGGATGAAGACTGTTTTTGACAACTTTCTGTCCATATTTCCTCCATTTGTAACCGTCGTCAAGCACATCTACGTCACTCCTTGTCTGAAAGCAGAACCTTGGTTCTCTAACCTTTCTTCTCAATTTCACCTTGCTCTTATCAGATGATGAGGTGCTCCACCTACAAAACATTTCAAATCCTCACGCTTTTTTGTTTGGTGAAAGGATCAACTTAGATAATCAATTACACTAGTTGATCAATCCAGATCTTCATATAGATTCCTAAAAGTAAGTATTGAAGATTATTGCTCGTGCATGCCTTCTGCTAAATGTTAAACACAAAGAGAAGGACTTACCAAGAACCGTTCCCATCATTGGCAGTATTAGCAGTGCAATTTCCCTCGTTAGTTGGTTTTTGATATGACATCCCTACCTACAAATCACAGCCAAGATCATTAACAAGGTTACAGAGATCCAGAACAAGTTAAAGACTTGTGACAGCAACAAAATACCTGGTTATTAGGACCAAATCCAGTAGTTGTATTAAGAGGCTGAGATATCTGAGAAGAGTGTGATGGTGCCAGGAAGTTCAAGACCTGGTTTTCTTCAACTTGCAGAAATCCCATTTCCTGGATTGCTGGTAGACTCGAGAATGAAACCTGTAGATCGTAATTTGGTGCTTGTCTTTCTTCCTCCATTGTTTCTGACAAAACCCTAAACCCTTCTCCTCTATATACGTATGTTCCTCTTCCTTCCTTATTATATATGCAGTCTTCTGCGTAGATTCGGCAGAAGCTGTTTGTGTTTCACTAGGTTCGGTCTAGTCAACATGTAAAGGGTCTAAGAACAGAAAGTTTCCTGAAAATTATTCCTTCTCTACATAGTCCACAGAAATCAAAGACTTGAACAGAAACTAGATGATATCTCCATCTCCCATCTCTCTCTTATACTCACTTTCAACCTTCTCCTACTGTATATTGACCTAGTTAATGCTGCTAATCTCCAGGGTTTTTCTCTCGGAGCCTTTGAGAATCTTCGTAGTCCTCTTCAAGGGATGAGGCTTCACTTCTAATTAATTTTCTCTGTTGATAGGACTAAAAAGAGAGATTAATAAGAAGAATCGTTTAAATTTGTCACAATTGTACTCTAAATGTACTTTCTATAATTACATATGTATACAACATTATTTACAATTTTTAGTTAATTTCATTAAACCCTTTAATATAATTTCTAATTTTTAAAAATTATCTATAAATTTAATTTTATGAAACATTTTTCTTTTATAAAATAAATATTATAAAAGAATTATTAATAATTTTCAAAGATAAAAATATATTAATATTGTGTGAATTTAACTTTGCAATTTTTTATTAGACAAAAAGAGGAGTCTTTGGACACAAACGAGTGGTGGGGGTAGATGAAAACTTCCATTAGCATTTCTTTGAAATGAGTTGAAAGTGATAGATGAGAAAAGATAGGTGGATTCTCTCAAATCCTGCCAAATCGCGTTCCAATATGCAATGTACCCTAACCTTTATGCAACATTATATGTCCATTCGGACCAAAACTCAAGATAAAAACTATCATAACCTCCAACCTCCATATCCTCTCTGCATTCGTTTCTCAGTGACAAGACTCCTCCAACCGCTTCCACAACACCAAGGACAGCGACAACAAAGGAGAACTGATCTGTTTCTGTCCTCACACGTACACACATCAAACGGCGATCAAGATTCCTTACTACTTCTTCTTCTTTTTTTTTTTTATAAGGGAAATAAAAACAAAATCGACTATCGCGTAACGCTTAGACCCTTATGAAGGGTTTGATTATACAGGGTTCAATTGATGTCTCAGAAGTACATTCAAAATCCTCCTTCTTCTTCTTCTGTGCATTCAAAAGGTGGAACTGTCCATTCTAAACATCCCCACACCCCGACCTGATAGAGTAGTGGAGGGTAAATTATAAAAATCTTACTCAATTCTTCAAAAAGGTAACCTAATGTTTGATGCCCACAAGGAGCCATCGCATTGGATGAAACTCCTACATTGTTACTATCGGGACTTGAACCTGAGACTATTGCACCCAACAACTTTTGAGGACCAATTGTAGTCAAAACTTCTTTTTCTTGTAATATATGATATCCAAACACTTTAAGAGAGTTCAAAGTGGTGAAATTTTTAAAGAAAAAAGGATCTCCTAATTTAAGAGGTACAAGTTCAAGTTTTGACTAAAGGAATTGCTATTTACTTAAAATTAACTGAGAATGATTTGACAAAATATATATTTTATTAAAATAATTTATTCAAAATAAAATATTTTATGGACATAAAATAATATTCAATAAAATTGTTAATTATAAAATAAATCTTTTTAAAAAGTTTAAATTTGAGTACTCTTAAAATCAACATTTTATAAATCGAATGAAAAATTAAACTAATAAAATAAAGAATTTAAGGTTTAAAAGGTTCAATCGATATTAGATTGTCATAAAATTATTTAAAAATTGAAAAATAATTGAAAAAAATTATTCTTACCTGTTAAAAATTAAAATTTAATTAAAAAATATTATTAAATAAAAATTAATCAATTTTTTTGGTTTATAAAGATTAATTAGTTTATAATCAATTATGAATCGATCAATTTTTAATAACAAAAATTATTAAACTAAAACGAACCAAAGTTCAAGATTTTGACTTTTAAACTGAACGAATCGGTTCAATTTTTAAAACATCACTTAAACGGTTAGAATTGTAATTTTTCTTTTCACGTCAAATCAAGAATTCTTCAGCAAGTCCACGAATTTTCCTTCGGTCGATATGCAATTTCTATCCCTTTTTGTCTTTCGTTTCTCGCCTGGATTTGCGGTATATGAAGCCTCTACTTAAATGGAGATAAGAGTCTGAAAAGGAGAGTCGAAAAGCTTTAAAACAAGAAGAAGACAATAGCAATTTCAACAAATGTATCCAGAAAATTACTTCTCATAGGGAATGAGATATGATTATAAGGGCATTTGATGTTGAATTCGGAATACTAATGAAAACTTTTGAACCCACTTATACAAAACCAAGTGTTTAGAGAGTACAAATTTGTCAACCTTGTGCAAATCGTGAATTCATTTTAGGCTTAAGAAGTCGTGGGATATGGTATGAGTATGAAATCCGAAGTTGAAAGATTGGGAGTAGTCTGTACTTGGAGTGTTCGATTTGATGTATTACGTCTTCTAAGAAATAAGGATAAGTCAAATATATGACTCAGCAGATACATACATACATACAAATTTCATCATGAGAAAATTAAAAGATGCATTAGAGTTTCTTTACTAAAAAACGTTTTATGTGATAGTCATCCCAAACTTCAAACCTCTTCTTTTCTTTTTTCTACTAAACAATAGTTTTGATGTGTTGAATTCAAGCTTATCGCAAATTGAATCGACAAAAAGTCTAGAAACTTCATATTTTTCAAATAATTTAAGTAAAATTTTATTATTATTATATATTACTACGGTGAATTGCAAATTAAGAGAGACATAACTTGGATGGTTTGGACATGTTAAGACGAGACACCAAAAAATAAAGAAGCCTGAGAAGATCGTACTTAGAGAATGTAAAAGAAAAATAAAGAAGCCTGAGAAGAATTGGGAGGAGGTGATCAAAAAATATATAACAATGTTGAAATTTATTGAGAACATAACGCACAATAAAAAACTTTGGTATGTCAGGATTCAGGTAAAGAATCCATTGTAAAGAGATTCTGGTAGTTTTCTTATATTTGTTAACTCTTACCTATTGTAGTTAGCTTAAGTGGTAATTACGTATTATTATTATTATTATTATTATTATTATTATTATTATTATTATTATTATTATTATTATTATTATTATTATTA
>JAOQMQ010000009.1:21154212-21179202 GCA_027563845.1 Erythroxylum subrotundum | reverse complement strand
TTTAAGTTTTATTTAATTTATAATTATTATTAGTAATAAAATATTTATTTTTATTTTAAAAACAAAAATTAAAAATTCACAATAATTATAAAAGTTGAAGCAAATAAAATAACTAATTAAAAAATTAAAAAAAAAAGAGAGGGGAAGGGGAGGCGCGAGGGAGGGAGGGAGAGTTTAAAATTTTTTTGAAACTTTTGAAAAATTTCTCAATTTCTTAAAATTTTTGGTACCGGCTAATATTTAGCTAGTATTTTGAATACTGACTGATATCAACCTGTACGAACTAAAACTGGCCGGTACCGACCAGTATTTAAATTCGATATAATTGACCCTCTATTTTGTACCAATTTTGATTCGATACAGTATGTACCAATCAGTACGAAACGATGTCCACATTCCTATTACTCTAGATCAGTCCTTTCTTTACGAGTACAAGGAAAGAACACAACATCAAAGCAATATTTCGTTTTTCTGTTTCTTAAACTATGTACTAAACACTAATTAATGTTAACATTTACAAATTTAGTATGTCTGTGAATGGTAATTTCGATTCAAAGCTCAAACATTTGATTAATTTACGCTTGAACCTAACGTCCTTTCCAAACTAATTTACCGTACACTTATGGCACACAAAGCCCGCATACTTTAGCGGAGTTCTTAAATAATTCTTCTGAGAGATTTGAGTGGCCCAATAAGACCAATCCTTATGGTCCAAGTTCACCACGAAATTCTTGTTCCTTCTGGTGGTTTTGCTTCACCCTCACTCATCGAGCCAAACATTGGTTCACATGGGCCAAAATGTCTGACTTTAGGGTTAAAATACGAAATTTTTAATTAAAAGCATGAATTAATTAAATTGATTTTTATTTTTTACAAGGGAAGTAATTTTTTTAATTTTTTTTCATAAAAGTTGCTTAAACTTTATAGTCTCTTTGGTAATTATTAACAAGGGTTCGTAACAAAAAATAAAAAAGAAAATGAAAAGTAAGAATTGGAATAAGAATAAAGTTATTAATTATGCGTATTTGGTACAGTATTAAACAAACTTAATAGTTATACTAAAATCTGTTATTAAATATTAAAAATAATAATGAGAAATTTTGTACTCATAATTGTTACATGATTCATTCTATAAATAATTAATTAAAATATTTGATATTTTACGGACCCTCATGGACCTTATGAGTGAATATAAAGTTGGATCTCACCTGAATTGCCCTATCTATTTTTTTGAGGAGAAATTTTGTTTCAAACCCTAGTATTAATCAATATTCGATTAATTGGTCTAAGGTTATTGACAAAACATATTTGTCTAAGTCACTTCCTTTCTTTTTATCCAAGTTACTTCTTTTTTTATCTAAGTAGGCTGAGGAGTAAAAGGAAGAATATACCCGAAAAGGGGCTCGCGTCTGATTAGCTAGTTGGTGAGGTAATAACTTACCAAGGCAATAATCAGTAGCTGGTCGGAGAGGATGATCAGCTACTCTAGGATTGAGACATGACCCAAACTCTTACAGGAGGCAACAGTGGGAAATTTTTCACAATGGGCGAAAACCTGACGGAGCTAGTTCTTCTAGAGTGATATCTCACTGATGGCTTGGACCCTTCCCCCGAGGGGGCCTTTTTTCCCCTTCCACCTAAGCAGGAAATGCCCAAAGGCAATTTTAAGGAACAATAAAGCTTCACAGGGATCTTTCTGTCCAGGCGCAGGATAGAGTGTAGAGTCGGCTAGTAATAATTATTTATAAAATTATTAATTTTTAAATAATCTTGATAACAAAATAAAATAATTATAATAACTTGATAATATTCTTACGTTATCAACAAAGTTACATTCTCATTCCCCGTTGTTATGTTACATTCTCATTCCACGTCTTGGTTGTCAAACGAGCTATATGACAAACAGATTAGCCTATTAGCTGTCGTCGAATATTCTTTGGGAATTAGGGTTAGGTACGGCTTCCTATCTCTGTCGGACGTATAAATTCCAATATCTGCTCATTAACTGCCACCAACTCGTCACTTCACCGTCTCTTTACGTACTAAAACTGTAACACCCGGAAGGACCAGAGTGTGAAAAAATGGAGCAAACCTTCGTCATGATCAAACCCGATGGAGTCCAGAGAGGCCTTGTATGTTTTATATTTAATCCTTGTTTGATTTCTTCTCCTTGGGTCCTTTTTGAAGTGTTTGTTGGGAAATTCTTGTTCTTCATCATAGTTTTGTAGTTTGTAAGTTATGTTCTTGATTGTTTATGGGAGATTTTGATATGTGTGGTAGAGGAACCAACTAGAATTAATGTCTTGTTAGGCCATGAAACTTAGTTAATTCTGGTAATTTTGTCTTGGTGTAAAGATTTATACAAGTCGGGTGGTTTATGTGTTGTCTGAAGCTCCTTGTCATCGTTTTAGACGAAAATGGTCTGAAATTCGTGTGTGGTTTTACAGGTTGGTGATATCATCAGCAGATTTGAGAAGAAAGGTTTCTCTCTTAAAGGTAATTTTGTGCTCTTATATTATATATTTTGTATATATAATCAGCTGAATTATATTCAAACTGGAAAAAGAGTGGAGAAAACAATTCAGTTGTAACTAAACCTCACTCTCTGAGGATCATATCTGTCTTAGTTAAGGTTGGCAATAGGCTGTGTCGGGCTAAGTGTCAGTCAATTCGGGTTTTGTCTGTTAACTTGGGAATAAGATCCTCTGTCTAGTTTTATGGTGTCTTATTGTGTCTAGTGAATCTCAGCAATTTATTTATGCGAGTTCCGCGTGGGCTCCACATAAATAAACGTGGAGCCCGCATAAATTAATGACTGAGATTCACTGGACACAATAAGACACCATAAAAATTGTACAGAAGATCTGGACTCGTTAACTTGGGCAGGGATTGACTGGCTTATCATCCCTAGTCTTAGCAACTTCATCTTCTAAAGTGCCAAGATTGGTTCTTTTCTATTATGGTTGTGGGTTTCAGGTCTGAAGCTACTGACTGTTGAACGCTCTTTTGCTGAGAAGCACTATCAGGATTTGTCCGCTAAGCCATTCTTCAGTGGACTTGTTGACTACATCATCTCTGGCCCTGTTGTTGCCATGATCTGGGAGGGTAAGAATGTTGTTACTACAGGCCGCAAAATTATTGGCGCTACAAATCCCGCAGAATCCGCTCCTGGAACCATCCGTGGCGACTTTGCTATCGAAATTGGAAGGTAAACCTTTCCATATGTTAAGATAATGAGTTGACTAAATGAATCCTTCACTAATTGCAACAAGTTTTGTTCCCAAATTAGAATTTTCCATCTATAATGATGAATTGAGATGATTTTGATTGGGGGAAAATCATGTCGAAAACATTTTGAGTGGGCACTTGTTGCAGGAATGTTATTCATGGAAGTGATTCAGTTGAGAGTGCCAGGAAGGAAATTGCACTGTGGTTCTCTGAGGGTCCAGTTAGCTGGGAAAGCAGCCTGCATCCATGGATCTATGAGTGAACTGTTAATTGATTCTATCTATTTTTAGACACAATTGAGACTTGTTTCCCATACTAGTTAAGATAACGCCGGTTGTACGGCCACCATGCCTCTTCTGTTAAGGAACATAAGTTACGCTTCATTAGCTTGAGTGTTGTTATCAGTGCTTGTATACTTGAACTAGATGGGTTTTGTAACCATTGAACAGTACAAGGACGGGGCTGCGCCGTTGTTCAAATAATCCAATTCAGATATTGTACTTTTTAACTGTTCAGTCGTGATTGAGCAAGCATTTAGACGTCTGAAACTTAATTCTGCTTTGGTGATCAAATGGTAAAGGCAATATCTCTGTAGCTGCAAGTGACCTGAGCCCTCCAGGCCTGAGTCCGAAAGCATTTTTAAATTCAAATTTGAGTTGGATCAAATATGATATTAATGTTTTTTAAAAAATAACTAATTTGACTTTTTAATCGCAATATAATATCTTAACGATTTTAAATCGTTTGAACTTAAATATCTAACTGATTGAGTCTAAAATTTTAATTTCATTTTGATCAAATTGAATTTGCCTAGTTAATTATAAAGTTGGATTTTTTTAATAATGATTCAATTGAACTTAGTTTGTCAATTTTAAAGTCGGCCCAAGATGACTCAAGGTTGCTAAATCTCAAGAGCACAGGTGACTGTTTCGGTTTCCGTGTACTACTCTGTGCACTTCTCTATATACTCATCTATTAAATACACAAATAGTTGTTTCGATTTTCGTATGCCATTCTGTGCACTTCTCTATATACCCATCCATTAATATTTAATGAATGGATGGATGGATGGAGAGGGGCACAAGGTGACACACGAAACGAGCAAAGGTGAATTGATCCCAAATCTCAAAGGCATGATAGGGGTGGTTTGAATTGAAAGGTTGTAATAAGTGTCCATGTAAATCATAAAAAGGCGTAACTGAAGTCGGCATTAGTAAGAAGGAACACCACAGGCAAGTACTACTGTATCTGAATCAAATCTCAATTAGTATTGCAAGTAAACAATTTCATAATCTTTAAGCATATAAGTAAGAACGTTGTGGTCTTTAACAAGAAGGAACCTAAACTCAATCACAACTTTCTATTAAGTGGTTTCATTCTTACAATTCGCGAGGTAAGTTTCTGCGTTCCTTTTTCTGGTATAACAAACTCGGAAAACTCAGCAATCAATCACTTTCTTTCCTGAGAATAAGGAGTTCACTGACATGGCTTCAGGTCAACTTATGACAAGGAAGCACACATGTAGTCATCAGAGACCCCCAAAAGAGGAAATCCTTACCCTTGTTATAAAGCTGTTACGAGACAGTGAAATCTCCAACTCTATACTAACGAGCAAGAAGACTGTAAGATGGCAGATCTTCTAACCGTGTTACATCTTCAAACAAGAGCTCTTTTTCGAGTTGACGTCTCGTGGCTTTCATTACAGTCTGTTGAAGGGAACAATTTGAGAAGTGAACTACGGACTATACCATAAAGACATAAAGACATTCGCATCTGTGCAACGTTGATCTTTCCATTCAATACAAGATTGCTAGTTATCAACAGTCATTCAGAATTCGACTTGCAAAAAATTGTGCTAGAAAAGCAATTCAAAGACCATTTCTGCAAGGATACATTTTCATTCATTTACGAGGAAGTTCATGAGATATGAGAACGTACATTAAAGTCCATGTACGAAGCACGCATCGTAAGCCATAGATGGTCCATCAGCTTGAAAGTGATACAGTAGAGAAGATCAAAAGCTGATTCATTCTCTGAAAGGCAAAAACCAAATACAAGTGAGCTATCCACATCATTATACCATATATTTTGAAGTGGAATCACCAAGATTATCAGTGTAATCAATAGGTAAGACAAATCCAAGCAATTGGGATTATCAACATTACCTGTTAGTAATTTCAAGAAAATTGCTCCAACTATTGTGCGTGGTTTGACTGTAACATTAAAGCATAAAATTAGTCTCCAGAGCTAAAAATGAACTTTCTGTTCCTGATTGCTTCAACATAAATTAAATATATAAAATAACACTCAAAATGTTCTCATGTGATTAAATGCCTTTTCCATTGGCATTGGCATCAAATGAAAAATATATGGAAATCGAGATGTGTGTTGAAGTATGGTGATTTCGGTAACTATGAGAATCAAAGAATTCCTGCTGATTTAGAAGATAACCTGCTTCAATATCAAGCATTTGAATGAGCATGAAGGTGATATTCACACCCGCAACAGCAAAGGGGTATTCCCACACTGAACGATCACCATCTCGTTTTCTAAGAAGATCCTGAAAGGACTTCTGCATTGCAAAATAAGATATAAGATGACCACTGCTCCAAGACGACATAGCACACCGATGAACCTTATTTTGGCATTAGGACTAAATCTTATCATAAATATGCAGAACAGATGATGCAAATAATGAAGAGTTAATGCAATAGTAGACCAACTAATAGGTTCATGTCCTGTCACTTAATATTTAGGACATTAACCTCCGATGGGACAAGTACTGTTGAAGTTCATGCCGTTATATCTGCATACTGAACCATGCAAAAGATGGCATGTAATTACGAATCCTATTTCGAATGGATTATGTAGAAGCCCCAACAGTAAAAGAATGCAGCTCAAAAAAATAAAAGGGTATTGAATGGATGGATCTTTACTCGTACTAAAACATGAAGAGCAAAGTGCAGAAACTATAAAAACATTCAATTCAGATGGAAAAATTAAAAGCATCAAAAGTTCGACTCCATTTTCTAGGTCATCATTCATGAAGAGTGATGATAGCCCTTAAAGTACATGGATTATGAAAAAGTTGCAAAAGATGACACACCGGGAAATTCCTAGCAAAAAACAGCAAGTTCTCCAGTGATATAAAACCACCACCCCTGTAAAAGAAATCCAAATATCATCAAAACAACATGCTGAACAAATGGTGGAAATGAAGAGATGAAGATAAAATAGGCCAGAACTAGGTGGAATTATTCAGTCTACCTAAAATCTGTTGATGGATCTTTTCCTTGCCAACCCATTTCCTTCCACTGCTCAGATATTAAACTTCGAAGTTCTTCTTCAGGAAAGGCAGCATTCCACAAAGCCTTTAAACCTTCCTGGAATAACGCACACTAGATATAAGATTTGAAACTGAGAGCCTGCTACCCTCCAAATAAGCAATTTATTTCCATTCACTGCCAAAATTTTGCATCGCAACCAAAGGGTTAATTGGACCTCTGAGGATTGTCTACCTGGTGCTCGGGTATTGAACTATCATATGCAACATCCATCCTGCTTTGCAATCGCTGCAAGCATTCCTCCTGAAATCAACAAAACAGTATAGGACAGTAAGAATCAAAACAGTTCGAGATCTTGAACTATCATAATGCAATACAAAACCTAACAAATCTGATTCGTGACGATTATGATCCTCAAACAGTACATTAACATCTTACCTGGGAAGGTATAAAGAAATATCCTCATCAGCTACTTTGCCCAATATCATTGGCGCTCTAAATGGAAACCAAAACAAAGGCTTTATGAAGAAACAATACCTGGGCAGGTGTCAAATCAAAGGAAGGACGGGCATCATTGGCTCTTCCCTGCGCGCAAACACAAGAGAGACCACGTCCAAGCCATGCTGCTGATCCTGCCACAACCTCAGCTGTAAGAAAATAAATATTCCGTTAATGACACGACTTCCAGTGCCAACTCTCGTTACAAGGCAACAAAAGGATAGGTGCTGTTCTCCAGTTAGAGATATGAAAACTTCGAAAATAGAAGCTCAAAAGAGTAAGCCAAAAACATCATGAGTCTCTCATAGAAATTGTGGTGTTAACCAAATGGGCAAAAATAACACACCAATACAACCAACCAAAACGTTCAGTTTAGATCCGAAATCAGCGGGCGAAGATTAATAATATGATCAAATTATGATTAACTGTTACGTACCAAAACATTCGTTTACCTCAGCGAACATGGAGCTATCGAGGGTTTTGACGGTAATCAAACCTAACCACTAGTGACTTTATCATACATCACAGAACAGAATTTTCGTAAAAAAAAAAAAAAAACCATTAAGTGCTTCAGAACAGTATCGTAGTGAGTTCCGGAGGAAACGAGAAAAGTAAATTTCTAGACACTGAAAAGTAGGCTTGAACCAAGTGAGAAAAATCAGAATTGTTTAGATAAAAAGAAAAAGAGAACAGAACATGGCAGAATAGTGAATAAATTACCAGAAGTTGAATGGCAGGTATTGTTGCCTCGCTCAATACCTTGAGATATTCTCCTGACAGCTACAAATGACCCTCCTCTGTCATCCATTACACTTACCTATTTCTCTCACTTCTTTAAATCCGTTTCAACATTTGAAGGAGCCCTACCCAGCTTACACAATCCACCACTCAAAACGATCGCGAAGCAACAAAACCTAACCAGAACTCGACGAAAAAATTGTTCAGAACACTTGTGCAGATTCAAAAACAGCCAAGAACTTGTGCTCTAAAACTTTCAGAATACAAAATGCGGCACGAATCTGCTCCGAACGGGATCGGCAACCAGCAAGAAGATACTCGGAACTCGAGATGCCACAATCTATGCAGATAACGAGATATTCTATTTCTATTAACCGGAGCCTGACTAAAGAGCAAGTGATTCTCCAAAGACCGAAAGAGACTAATTGAAAAAGTAATGCAAAAGCAGAGAAGACTCGAAGGAGAAATTTCCAAGAAATTAGGAAAAGTTTTCAAGATCTGATAGGATCACTCCATGTCCATAAGAAACTACAAAGAGCCCGCTCTCTCTCTCTCTCTTTCTGTTCTTCATCTTCTTCCTTTTTAGTCACTGTTACTTTTGGAGGTGTTCATTTGAGGGCTTTGTTTAGCACGATAAGATTATCGTTAATCACCAAGATAAAATACGATTATGTACCTAATAAATAAATAATAAAGTATTAAGCGAATCTTAACTGTAGTTAAATAAATAATTTAATTAACTAATCAAAATTAATTAAACTGATCCATTTTATTCGTTTTTTCTTGATTTAAAAAAGCGGGAAATAACTAAATGACGGATTTGGCCTTGCGTAAGCGGGGAAAAAAGTTCACATGGGTTGTTGAGAAATGGGGTCCATGGCAGTGACGGCTCGACTTCATTTAAGCGAGGTCCCATGACAACGTCGTCGTTTGTACTCCTTCGTCCATGACAAAATAACTCCAAGTTAGGGCAATGGTCCACGCGCATGGGTCATCTTTTTTTTCTTTTTTATAAAAAAACCTAATTCATTTAACCTTTTAACTATAAAAATTTTCAAATTTAATTTTTTAGTTCAATTTATTTTAATAACTTTTGGTGTTAAAAAATTAATTTATTAATTTTTGTTAATTAATCAATTAGTTTTGGTATAAATTATTATAAATTAAAATATATCTATTAATTTTATTTAACAATCTTTTTTTAATTAAAAAATATTGTATGACTAAAAAATTTAAAGAGAGATACTCTATAAGAAAGGTTCCTTTTAAGTAGATGGCACGTAAACTCTCAAAACGGGTCTTCGTTAGAAAAAATAGTTTGAATGACTTCGTTTTTTTTTTAGAATTGTCATTTTCTTGACTAAAGAATAATTTAAGAAAAAATAGAATAAAAATTAATATACTAATTTCAAAAAATTTTAATAAATAACATTTTAAATTTTATTTAATTTTTAGTATTAAATTTTTACCTTATTTCGCTTACACGTGGCTTCACCTACAAAATATACCTAAATCTAGCGGTTCGTTAGTTGTTTCAAGATTAGGCATAACGTTGTCTGACCCAGCCAGAATTAAAATTGATTGACTAGATTTAATTTTATCGTTTTAAATATTTTTAATCTATTCAACCTTCCACGTCGAGTCGTTTTGACTTCTAAAATTCAAACATGACTCAATCCGCTATTACCATTTCTAGAATTCATGCTTGATTCGACCAAGTATTATGCCTCTTTTAGGAGTAAACAAAATTATCATGTGTGGCATTTTACATGATATATTAACGGCCCTGAAAACTTTTGGACGTATTCTCCTAATCTGTTCCATTAAATCTAAAATATTTATTTATATAAAATTCGTGTAAATAAAATTAAGGTTAGGATCCCCGTTAACGAGGTCCTTTTAATCGTATGACATTGTGATTGATGGAAGACAAATAGCTTTTTATACCTATCATTTAACACAATGAGATGCTAAGTTAAATCAAGGATGTGAAAGGTAATTATCTTCTGATAGTGTGGGTCTATTTTAGATTCCTTGTCTTGGATCGAGGCCGGAAAAAGTGAACATGATTAGTAAATTTATATTATTGTATTCCTTTTTTTTCCTATTTTTGTTCATATTAAGAAGAACAAATTATATTTTGTGTTTAAATTTTATTTTTTTTTCTTTTGATAAAATTTATTAAGATGCACATAATAATTCAAAACTAACATTTAATTTTTTTATAAATTTATATTTACCAATTAGTTAGTTTTATGAGTCTATTACAAATAACTTTTATATTAATTAAGAAAAAAGTTGAATACTTTTAAACTTCTTATCTTAATGAAATTTTTAGGTTAAGAATATATTTTGAACCTCAACATTTACAACAAAATATAGAACATGTCTTAAAATTTCGAAACGTTTAAATTGAAACTTAACGTTTTTAAAATTTTTTAAATAGATTCTTAATATATGGAAAATTTAATAAATTTAACTCTCCATCAATTAAACGTCGCATCAATGTTACGTGATATTATTTTTGTCTGACCCATTGTCTGAAATATATAACTATGGGCTTTATTGTCGTATGACAAGTGAGATCCACTCTCTGAAATGTATAAACAACAAATCTCATTATCACGCGAATGTGAGACTCACTTTATAGTTAATTAAAAAATTAATTATGTAACAACAAGGCTTATTTTCTATTTTAAAAATATGAAAAAAATCTTATGTCAACATTAACATAACATTTAATTAACGGAAAGTTAACTTCGTTAAATTTTTGTTTCCTTTAAGATTTGTTTTAAACATTTTGAAAATGTTATATTTTAATTTGAAAGCTTCAAAATGTTTATATTCAAGTTATATTTTATTATAAAAGTTAAGGTTCAAAATTCATTTTTGGCCAAATTATTATTAAAACGTTATTATTGTTGTGGTTCTATTTACCAACTAGTTACGGCTATTAAATCAATTTGAAATTTAAATTCACTTATAAATAATTTACCTAAATTGTGTAATTTATGCATTAATTTGTGCACTTTATACTTTCTGGGACACGAACATATGACCTTATAATTCTAAAATAATAACTTTACCGATTTCTTCGATACTCACCCTCTTGTTTTTTAACTTCTACGAAGACAATGTAATGAGTATATAGTTTGGACCGAAGAACCGAGTTGTCTGCCTCTGCCCCAACCAATCAATTCGTCTGTACATTTTAATAGACTTAAAACTAAAAAAATCGGATCTCGTTATCGTACGCAACTGTTTTATGATATTAATCTCCTGGACAGGTCGTGTTTGGTTTTCTAAGAGGGCACGAGAATTCCATCAGGTATCGGTACTTGAACACAACATGCCAAAGGGAATAAGAATTAACAATAAGATACCAATTCTTGGCATAGATTTTGTCAAACGTAGATGTGGCATCCATGTCGTATCTATCAACAAATTGCTTTTCCTAATAAGTGGCATTTGGGTTATGGATAGTCAAATGAGTGAATAAGGTTCGATGAGAATCGAATTTGTAAACACTGTTTAATTTGCATAAATTAATAATATTTTCGAATGAAAAGGAATTGAGTAGGATTCAAAATTTTTGTCCTGTTTGACAATCAGCTGATTGCATCAGTTGTTAGCTAATAATTGATTATATTAGCTGATTTGACCAGCGAATTGCATTAGTTGTTTGTTAAAATTAACCGTTTAATATTAGCTGTTAATGTGTAAAATGACTTACGAAAACATGACTTAAAAAAAAAAGGTATGAATATTATATATCTTAGTATTTCGTTGAATATTCTTAATAATTTAAATTTTAGAAATGTCATGTTCACCTGTGTTGTTTCATCATCTATGAGAAATTTATGTAACTCGTTCTATTTTTATTTTCGTTTAAGGTTAACAATTTATTTCTAACCTATAACTGCATAAAACAATTATAAGAACAAACATTGTTCCTAAAACATAGGTATCTAGGAACCTCAATTAAATGGTACAATTGACTTTTGATAATTAAAATTTTAGTTGATTGATGAAAACGTTCCTATATAGAAGCGTTTTCATTTTTGGTTGTTTATTTTAAATCAACTATACTCCTGAAACATCTTTCGTAGCTGTTTGAAGAGTTAAACAGCTAAAGACAACTAATCAGCTAAAAAAATAGTTGATTGGTTGTCTACCAAACTAGGCATTTATCTTTTTTCTTTTAATTTTAAATAATGATTAAAAAATTAAAATTTGTAATCCAATTTTTAATTTTTATATTTAATTTACCTTAAACTATTGTTGTTAAAAAATTGGTCGGTTATAGGTTTTTGTGAATTAATAGATTTTTATAAACTAATTAATTTTATTTAATAATTTATTTTTAGTTAAATTTCTTTAGTTATATTTTAAATTATTTAATTTTGTACAAATTTTATTATATATTAATTTTATGACAATGTAATTAAACCTTAGACTTTTTATCTTATCAGTTTAATTTTTTTAAAACATTGATTTTGATAACTGAAAATTTAAATTATAATAGTGATTCATTTAACATTATTTAATATATATACATTTGATGGATATTAAAATATTTTAAATTTATTATAAATTATAAATTAATTAAATATTTTTTAAAACCTAATTTATGAATTATTACATCCGTATGTTTCAAACGATATTAATATTAAAAAAATAATTCCAACGTGCAGCCTAGTTATCGACTCCTCTTTTGTTGGTGGCATACATACCTGTGTGTACATTGGAAGCACTCACTTTTAGTTATCGACTCCTCTGTTGTTGGTGGCACACCTGTGTGTACATTGGAAGCACTCACTTTTAGTAATGGTCAATACGCGTTAATCTCCAATCCAATGAGTAACTTGTAAAAAAGAGGCATGATGTTGCCGCCACCTCCAAAGTTTAGTAATTGGATTCTTCCAAGTAACGGGACAAGATAGAATGTCTCATTTTCCTTTAGCTCCAAACTTTGTAATAAATAAACGAAATATAGAACCTAGGGTGGAGATGAGTTATTAAGAGGCTATTCTTATTTAAATGAGGTCACGGATTTGAACTGTTCTCGTGCCAGAATTTTGCCTCCCGCAAAGGACCTGTCCGATTCAAGCGAAAATTAATTTAGATATGAATGATTTAAAGGTGTCTTTCCATAATTAGAATCCTCCTAAAAAATATCTTGAGAAAAAAAAAAATATAGCAAAATTTGTGACAAGGACGGCACAAAAATGATAGAATTAATGGCACAAACGATCTCTTGCCTTAACGGGTAAGTGGCAATGCTATGCTCTTTCGCTATATTTGACAGCTCGAAGTGCATTACTGGAGTTGTGGTTGAAAGTATGTTATCTACACTTTGTTAAAGAGGCAATGTTATCTACACTTTGTTAAAGAGGCAAGATAAGATAAGAAAAGAATGTCAAAAGTAGAAACCCAAAAAGCTTTTGAGCCTAATTCGTAGTAAACAGTTTATTATAAGTTAAACCCAAAACTATTTTCCAAAAACAAAACTTACGTAAATTTACTGTCATATACATAACAAGAAGCTTTTCTAAAGGCACCTCCAAATTGATGTTACAGCCAAAGCCCAGGCCAAAGTCAGACGTGACGTTTTATAAGTCTGGAGTAAAGTAAAAAAAAGACTCTTATTTTATTTTTTAATAATAATTAATAATAGGTATTTATAAAAAAAACAAAAGAAGTAAAATAAGAACCTTTTGTTATTTTTAATGAAAATCAAAATTTTCATAAAGAATAAAATAAAATAAAAATAAGGTCATTTTTGTTGCCTAAGCCCTAAACAGGTTTTCTGCCTGAACTTTCCGAGGTCCGGCCTAGCCAAAGCTTGTTTTTGCTTTGTTATTTTTGTAAAACAATGACCTCTTATTTTAATAAAAAAGGGTCATATGATATTTAAAAAATAAAAATGAATTACCATACCTCTTTGTAATGAAATTGAAGTATGAAGTTGAAGTTTTTTTTGGCTCTCTAAGACTAATTGATTAAAGCTTTTATCGGGCCAATAAACGAATTTACACCAGCCATTTGCATGAACTTTGCGTGTAAAGGACACACAAGTTAGTATTGGGCTAAGTTAAGTAATAACACGGCATTCGTGCCCTTAACTAGTGAATTCTGCGATTTCCCACTAACAAGAACCATCTTTGCCCTCAGGTCAGATCTCATTTTCTCCGTTCTTTAAAGATGCTATCACAATGTATTCATCTCTGCAAGTCCTTAACCACCAATCCGAAGTTGGGTTTTCACCAAACCCTCGAATCCGTTTTTATTGGTTCAAAACTTCCGAAACCAAGCTCTATTTAATGGTTATATGTAAGTAGCAATGAACATGTGGGATTGTATATGGAGTATGTGCATATACTTTGTTACAAGGAATTTGAGATCAAACAAGGAATCTTGAATTTACATCACATTTCATCCTCATTTTGTGCAACTAATTTCGTACCTCTTACGACAGCTATACAGATTGAAGTCATTTTATCAGAGGAAACGAACCAAGCCACCACAGCTGGCTGGATCTTGGCAGGTGTTTGAGGTGAGTGCTATGCCGGTATCAGTATTTCACAAGGAGATGGTAGTCAAAGACGGTGGTGGTGCTCCATATGATAACCTATGTCCAGAGACCTTAAAGAAGAGAAGCTTGCCTGAGAGTTGCATTGTACTTCAGAGGAGAAGAGAGTAGATATGTAGGATAACCCTGTTCTTTGGCTTGTCGACAAGGTGGGTATCCTTTGCAATGGAGTTCGCTGATATTCAGACAAGGATACGGGAAGCTCAAGGAAGTCAGGTGGAAAACTGAGGTGAAGGGAAGGTGGTCTGATCCAGTCCCAGTATAAACTTTTTTCCCTTCCTTTTGGATGAAGAACCACTCGTATATACATTTTTTTTTTACAGAATCTTAGCACTTTCGGTGCCCATTACGCAGAGATTGACACAAAATTTGTATCTAGCAACTTCAAGCATATAGATGCATTTTAAGCCACACTTACATATACCCTATATCATGATTTCCAAAATGCAGAACCGCAGCTGAAGGAGAACTTATAATAAGCATCTTTTTTCGCCCAAAGTTTGGATATATAAAGAAAGAAGCAAGGGTTTTGACACACATAAAAATACTATGGGACATTCAAGACCAATACCTTCCAATCCATAGAATCAATCTCTAATCTGCCCATAAATTCATACAAAGCCTCAGAGAATCTCTAATCCCAGATGCTCATACGAGTTACTAAATCCTGACAGAATGATTACAGCTGTGTAGTTGACAAGGTGGTGGCTTTTAGATAGGCTTGATCTTGAAGTGAAGAGATATGAGGGAGAAGACAAAGCACTTCAAATCCTGCAATCACATACAGTAAGGAACCAGCCTCAACCCTCTTACCCTAGTCAATAAGGAACCAACCATAAAATAATTTGGAGAAGATCCTTAGTTTTAGTTCCAATGTCTCAAAAACTAGAGCAATATCTAACAATAAGTTCGCTATCCCTCCTACTTGTTTTCATAAGTAAACTTTCCAGGTTTGTGTTCTCAGAATGCCTCCATTAATCTCACATGGTTTATGGTATTATCAAATTCTGAGCAGCATTCTAAGTAATTATATGGTACCTTTTACAAAGTAAGCACACAATATTGTTTCAATTGCAGAAAAGTTCATCTTTACAAGCGTAAGAACTCGGGGAAGAAACAAACCTGAACAAGATAATAGAAGATGCGAAGGCCTTCAGGATCTCTACTACTCTGAACATCAACAAGTGATCCAATCTTCGAAGTAGTGAATGAAATATGCTCGTTACCCATAACAATCTCCAGCTCCTGACGCCCAACTCGGTCAGGCTCTGGCCAGTTGTTATCATCTTCCTTCATAATCTATGCAAACCAACAATTTTCGCCCATAATTAATCACAAGTAGTATAAGCACTTCCATATTCACTGCTTACACAACACATAAAAAGATCTTTTTCTTTCTAGGTCAAATTGCAAGGGGATTTCAGAATCTAATAGCTATCAGGATTTCCAATTTTCAAATTTTTCTGAACCACAACAAAAACAACTGTTAAAAAAAATCCCTAAGAGACAGAAAATCAAGAACCTCGCTCTCGGAGATGATGCGGCGGCACTCTTTGAGGACTGCCGGAGTGAGGAAGACCTCCTTCCGAATCATGGTGTCGTTCTTGTAGTTCGAGTTGTTGGCGTAACGGAGCTTCCCATCAGGCCTGAACTCGAACTCCAGAAACTCGTGTCCAAATTTACCCTTGTGACCCACGTAGTATCTCAGGTAGAACTCGTCACTAGCTTCTTCCATCGCCATGTTCAATTGCCAAATTTTGCGGATTTGCCTCTTCGCAGAGCAATGTAAAAGGCCTTAGGCGGCAGTTTTAGCCTAATTGCGCCGACCTCAGAGTCCAAATGGGCTTTAGATTTCTTGGGTTTTACTTAATATAATATATAATTTAGTGGGTCTCACTTAAAACGACAATCATATCACGCCATTTCATAGAAAGAAACGACATGAGTAGATAAGGAGAATTCTTGTAATTCGATTTTATATTTTGAAAACTATCATTTTTAACTATCATATAATTTTTTCATAATATTTTATTAAATATTTATCTTTTTTAATATTTCTTTTAATACAAAAAATAAAAGGAGACATTAATTAAGAATATAATTATTAAAAATAATAAGAGATCGGAGTTTGATATAAAATTAACGAGTCAAAACGGTTCGATCCTTTAATCTAATATAACATTATTATAAGTTTAAGTTTAAATTTAAATCCTTTCAAATTATTTAAATTCTAAAGGCTTCGGGATTAAGGTATCATTAGCCGAAAAAGACCCCGGTTAGTCCACTTGGCCTGCTTGATTAGCGTTAGCGACGGAGACATCTTAAATTGGTCAGCGAGCTGTGCTTACACACTAGGCTACCCTTTCGACGGAGATATTGTAAACACTAGGTTATTTGGGGCATGGCTTGAATCCGTAGTCAATCTTATTTCCGACAGGAGCCCATCACTTTCGTATTCGTATAAAATAAGTTCATATTTAGTAACTCAATTATATAACTTAAGTTCATATTTAGTAACTCAATTCTTAAACTTAAGTTATATAATATAAATTTAATTAACTTTAAATTAAATTTCGATTAGATTAATCACGATTCCAATCTGAATTCATCCAGTCCCTATTGATTATGGCTGTAATTGCAGAACATTGGTCCATAGCACTCCTTCAAATCTAATGATTATTCAACATGTATTTGGTAATGGCATAGACAATAGATCACACAATTAAAATACAAACAAACCAACAATTTATAAGCACTGCCTTTTCGCTAGCCCATGAATCCAACCATTGTTCCTAATACAAGCATCGAACCAAGCACCAAAACGTTCATGCTACTCCAAACTCCAGCAGCTCCATTGGAACCTGTAGGCTTTGAGACTGTGCTGGTGGAACGTGTTGGTGGTGAAACGCTGGCCGGAGTAGTCGACGAAACTGCTGGAGTAGTACTAGTAGGGGTGGTGATGGGGGTCGGAGTAGTCGAAGAACCAGTTGGAGAAGAAGGGGTAGTGGTGTCGGCCGGAGTACTTGGGGCGGTTGTCGGAGCGGTGGTTGCTGACTCTACGTTGATGGATAGCTTCATGCCTCCACTGCAGTGACCGAGTGCTGGACAAATGAAGTACATCGGACCAGCCTTGGACAAGGTTATTGTCGTGGCTCCGTCCTTGTACGTCTGGATTGCGTTGCTCGAGCTGCAACCGTCGTAGTCGCTCTTTGATACTTCCGCCACCTGGTGGGAGCTGCTGTCGTAGTTGAACACTGTACGATTCAAAACCAAATCATTAATCAATGTCTGTTCGAGATTTTAAGAGTTACCCTTACGAGTTACATCCCATGAAACTCCGTTTCTTGAACCTTGTAAGCCTTTTGATGCTTATTCATTACTGATCACCAAATAGAATATAACTTACCAAGAGTATCACCAATATTGAACTTTTCACCAGAAGCCCAAGTGGAATAATCACCGAACTGGGTCCAACCAGTACTTCCACCCACCGTGTGTTCCGCCGCGTAAACCACCGCTGGAGTGGCCAGCGCAAGAATTAGAAGGGCAGTTGCAATAGCCATTTGGACAGGCCTTCACTAATGGTATAGGACAGGAAGTCGACAGAATTTTGAAAGTGCAAGTAAGTGTCACGAATGGGCTGTCACAGGTTGTGTCTTATATAGACAGCTCGTGTTCACGAGAACTGAGAAATTTATAATTAACCTGTCTTATATAGACAGCTTGTGTTCATGAGAACTGAGAAATTTATAATTGAAAGAGAGAAGCAGCAGGTAGCCAAAGGCCATTATTTGTTTTATGTTACTACCTAATGATTTGAAGTAATGTGGCTGTTAATTGGTGGTTCTTCTCCCTTTACCTAATCATTGTGGAAATTAGATATTCTTTTAACTGCTGAGTTATCGAGATCAGATACAACCTCCTAGGGTTATATTGTAACTCTTTAGACTTTGCATATTAACAAAATTTTCATTGAATTGATGTTAAGGTTATGACTCGTTAAATTAAATGGGTGTTTGACTGTAAAATAAAAAAGAACTTTTTTAATAGATATGATCTTTTTGCCAGTTAAAATATAACTTTTTAAGAAGCTTAAATTTGGAGCTTCTAAAAAAAATATTTTTCAGGTAGATTTTTTAGATCAATTAATGAGTTTATTTTTTAGTCCCTTTTGATCTTATGTCTTACACATAATTATCACAATACTCACAAACTCATCTTCCCGTTTATTATGTATTTAACTATTTATTTAACTTGGATATTTATTTTGGGATTTATATAATATTATTTGACTTTTTGTATATGTTTTAATATTTATTTTCGATATTACTTTACTTATTTTATAATCTATATAAAAGATTTGGTTAGATATATTTTCATTTATGTTTCATATGGTTTAAAATTATATAATAATTAATATATTGTGCTTTGTATATTGTTTAATATACTTTGTATAATATTTATATGCATAAATAATTTTTATTACAAAATAAAATATAGTTAAAATGAAAAATATTTTTTTTTAATGTTACCAAACAGTCTACTGCATGAAGTTCTTTCGAGAAAGCTATTTTTTAAATGACAACCAAACAGTTAACTGACCCCTTAAAAAAGTTCTTCTAAAAAAAGATCTACAGAAAAAAGCTTTACTTATATAAGCCTAACCAAATAGAGATTAAAGCTGATATGACTCATTACAATCTCCCAACTCAAATTTGATAAAATATAATATTATTAAAAATATAATTGTCTAAATGTTGAATTGAGTTGACTTTATTTAATTATTTATAGATCTAATTTTATTCCGAGTTATTCTTTAAATTAAATCGAATTGAGATAAAAGGGTCGAATTAGATTAAATTTTGGGCAACTAATTAAAGATTACGATGGACCAACAAAAATTATAAAGTCAAATTAATATTGTTCTACCTCGAGAAAAACAAATTAGCCTCTCGTTATAAATTGCCTCTCATTTGTGATCTTTAACTCATATGATAGTGAAAAGTCATGCTACTCGAGATCTAATACTTGGCCGTTACAGATACCACCTAATTATAGATTCATAAGAAGCATCGTACCCACTTTCACATGCATTGCATCATTTAAAATTGTGTTGGTTATATTGAGCACAATGATTGTCACCTATTTGATTGACTTTGAACACATGACCAGTTAGGCCGGGTTGTTGGGTACTGAAATTTATACTAAGAAAAGTAAGCATGTGTTGGTTGCTCTACTAAGATTCCAAATCAAAGCATTGCAAGAAAAGAGGGCAATTATGTAAGTGGATTGAATACTAATATCCTTGTCTTTTTTTTATAAAATAAATTATTTTTTTATGATTTTAATATATTAATAAATAATAACATTACATTGAGTTGAGTTTAATATATGTTTATTTAATATTAGATCGTCATAAAATTGGCATACAATAAAAATGGAATAAAATTTAAGAAGTTAAAATAGAATTAAAAAAAGACTATCTTTACCTATTGAAAACATTGAAGTTTGATCGAAGAAAAAGAATATCAAATAAAAACTAATTAGTGTATTATGATTTATAAAAACCAGTTAGTTTGCAAAAATTGACCTACTAATTAATAAATCGATCAATTTTTAATAAATTTAATTATCATAAAAGCCAAAACTTTCTTCAATTTTTGAATTATAGCTTGAAGTTTAAAAAGTAGCAATAAAATGTTCAAACTTTCAAATTTTTTCAATTTAAACCCGAACTTCAAAAATTAGCAATAAAATGCTCAAACTTTCAATTTTTTTCAATTCTAGCCTGACGTTAGTGTTTCCGTTAAGTTTGCTAACGTGTTTAAGAATCCTTACCTGTTAATACACGTCAGACAAAATTAATACAACAAATGAAGATTAAGGAAATGACATCATTTAATCGTGTAACTAAAATGATGTCATTGTTTAAAAATTACCTAAATCAGATTACGCAACCCTAACGACTTTACACTTTGACTTAAGTTCTTCTCTTCGTTTTCAGTTTGTTCTCTCGAAGCCCTCACTCTTGGATTTTCAGATTACGCAACCCCGATGCCCTCATATTAAGAGCATTAAGAAAACGAACTAAAAATGAAAAGCTTACTAGTGTAGTACATTGTAATGCAAGAGTAGTTTAGGGCATCAAAAGAACAAACAGAAAATAAAAGACTAAGAACATCGGGAGAACAACAGATAATGTCAGGCTAGAATTTAATAAAATTGAAAGTTTGAGTATTTTATTGCCACTTTTTAAAGTTCGAGCTATAATTAAAAAATTGACAAAAGTTTAAGTTTTTTGTAGTAATTAGCCTTTTTTAATAATAAAAGTTATTAAGATAAATCAAAATGATAAATTAAATTATTCAAGTTTTCAACGGCTGGATTAACTGAACCAGCTTAATTTTTTAATCATTGATTTAAGATTTGATTAGATTCAAAGACCCCTCTCGAATCTATGTTTAACTTGAATTCTCGTGGACTCAAATTTTTATTTTTATTTAGCCTATTATTTATATGTTTAATCATATTTTGTGTTAGTCTCAAAATAATAGGTATAATACATAAGAGTGATGATGAATTGCAACGAAGTCCAATATAAAGATTTGCCCGTTTGGGGTTATGAATCCTTTTTATAAATAAGACCTTGCTGTTTTATGTCTTTGAGACAATTGCCTCATCGAAGTTTTAAATACTAACATGTATACAGAAGCATCTCTAAGCCTTGTACATAGAAGTAGTGAAATTCTATTACTATTTCGAGATCCTTTGTTATTGATGCTTCTAATCGAACTGACTAAAAGGGCTCTCACTCCAATAAAGATCACTAGTACCAATTGCATCTCGTCTTATTGCTTCCCAAGCGTCTTGAAGATTGATGTTAATGTCATTACCTTCGACCTTCTGGTTCTCCAAGATCTGAACAGAAAACAGATTGGTACCATCAGAATTATTTTCAAGCTTCTCCTTAAAATCCATGAGCTTCTTTTCCAAGTAACCTATTGATTCTTTCAAAGCATCTTCTGATAAATCCTCAAGCCACTTGGTCAGTTCCTGAAACTTGTTCGCCACAACTTTTCTCTTCTTCTTCTCCAATCTCCTCTTCTTCTCTACCAAAGTGTCCATCAACGTGAGCTTACACTTGTTCTTGGGTTCAATTCCTTTGAACATGCTTATGGAACTCCTCAATTGTTCTCCGTTCTCAGGCCATGTGTAGAGAGTTCCGTCATGGGAGTAAATCACTATCGAAACAGAGACTCCACACAACTTCTGGAGCTCGTTAGCTTTCTTGAACAGTGTAGGCTGTCTCTTCAAAAAACTGCTAACTTTGGTGGCTTTGTCGTCCCTCCGTATCTTACTGATGAAGTTATCCTTTCTCGGCACTTTACCACCAACAGAACTCTTTCTTTGGCCGGTTTCCTGCAGCAGCCATTAATGAACGTGAATAACGCCATGACTAAATCGCAAAATCATATATGCATGAAACTAAATTGAGTAACTTACGTAACCAGAAGAAGCAGGATGGTGGGCATTGAGATACTCGTAGTTTGAGTGAACTGTTGGAACCATACTTGTAATGGGGATGTTGGTTTCTGAGTTTTAGTGATTGAATAGCTACTTGGGCATGTATATATATACAGAAGCCAAAATAGTTTTCCTAGAGGACACAGAACTTCCCATACAAAAAAACAAATAGAATATTTTTATTCCCAAAACAGAAAGATTTTCACTTTAAGGAAGGAAGATTTCCACTTTAAGTAAGGATTCGATTGACGAAGTTTGTCCGAGTTAGTCCAATTCAACCTTTAACGAGTTTGGTTTGAGTTGATCATGCTTGAGTTACTGCAAGAAAGCTTGGATTTGATTTAGTTTCTTTCAAAGCGTCTAAATTCAACTAAACTTGAGTTAGTGCAAGAAAGCTCGGGTTTGGAATAGCCATTTCGACATCCCATGCAGCTCCGTTTCTTGAACCTTGTAAGCTTTTTATTGCTCATTCATTAATCCTTACCGAATAGAATTTACCTTACCGAGAGTATCGCCAATAGTGAACTTTTTACCAGAAGCCCAACTGGAGTAATCACCGAACTGGGTCCAGCCAGTACTTCCACCCACCGTGTGCTCCGCCGTGTAAACCGCCGTGGGAGTGGCCAGCACAAGAATTAGAAGGGCAGTTGCAATAGCCATTTCGACAAGCCTTCACTAATGGTAAAGGACAGGAAGTCTGAGAGAAATTTGAAAATGTAAGTGTGGCCGTGATAGGTCAGAGTCTAGCTCTCCTGTCCAGTTTTATAATGTTTTATTGTGTCCAATAAATTTTAGGTACTCATTTATGCGGGTCTCGCGTTTATTTATACGGGACCTACGCAGGACCCACATAAATAAATAGCTGAAATTTATTGGACATAATAAGACACCATAAAAACTGGACAAAGAATCTTGTCCCGGCAGGTTGTGCATTACATATATATAGCTCGTAGCCAAAGGCCATTATTTGTTTTATGATAGTACCTAATTATTTAAAGTAACGTAGCAGTCAATTGGTGGTTCTTCTCCCTTAAGCTAATCATTGTGGAAATTAGATATTCTCTTTGCTGCTGACTTACTAAGGTTATACGAAGATTGACTCTGTCGAGTTTGGTAAATGTTGCCTGAAATGTTATGTTTATTTCGTTAGGTCCAATCTTTATATATAACACCAACTTGAAAAGTATCATATATATTACATTAACTCAACTAGGCTATGCACGAAAAGGTCAACTTCAACTCGAGCTTAAGAAATACATGTCGATCTCACTAAATTTTGAATTAAATATGAGTTTAATAAAAAATAAATTTCAAACTTTAGAATCTCAAATTCAGGTAATTAAGGGTAAGGTTTCGAAGTACTACTAGACCATCTCAAATAGGGAACAGCTGTCTGGGCTTAGCCTAACCTACGAGTTGTGTGGCCTGTGGTCTAACCCGTCCTTATATTTTTTTAAAAAAATTCAAAAACGATATTATTTTTATTGTCATAAAATCTCAAATTGAACTCAATTTAAAATTTAAAAATTAGTTTATTTTTGTTGCAGAATCTTAAATTCAACTCAATTTAAAATTTAAAAATTAATTTAGGAAGTCCGAACTTGATCAATATTTAAGTTAATCTTAAATTTTAAAAAAGTATATTCTAATTAAAAATATAACCATTTAAGTGTGGAATGAGTTGAGTTTGTTTTATAATTTATATATCTAATTTTATGATCTGAATTCATTCTTAAAAATAAAATGAATAAATTTAAATAATCGAATCAGATCAAAATTTGGGCAACTAATATTTAAAGATTGCGATCAACTAATAAATGTTATAAGATCAAATCAATATCGATCTGCTTGAGAAAATATCTTTAACATATAGAATAAACTCCACATGCAATTGAAGGATTGAAAAATCATGGCATACGATACGAGATCTAATGACTTGGCCGTTACAAATATAACCTAATGATTGTCACCTATATGTATTGACTTTGAATTCACGAGTGGGTTGTTGGGTACTGAAATTTATGCTCAAAAAGTATACATGTCATTTTTGTTCTTCACATAGTGGATATCTCACCTTTTTAGATGATTTATCTCACTGTTGCCGGATATAACCTCTCAAAAACAAAAATGAAGTTTTCACTAACTTTCTTCATTTTCGTGCTCTTGTTAAAAATCAATTTCATGCCACTATTAAAATGTTCTAACGTGACAATGGTACTGAATATTCTAATTCTCTCTTTCGGATTTTTTTTCTTCTAATCTAATGGCATCCATTTTCGTTTTTCATGTCCATACACTTCACCACATAATGGAAAAGCTGAACACCTTAATTGCATTATTGGAAATATGATTTGCACTTTGTTAATCCAAGCTTCCATGCCTTCTTCTTTTTGGGTTGAAGCACTATTTACAGCTAATCATATTCTTAATCTTCTACCTACTCCTTTACTAAATTATAAATCTCCTTATGAGACTCTACCTTAAACCGCCATCTTATGATCATCTTCGGGTTTTTGGGTATGCCTGTTATCCAAACCTGCTTTCTCAAGCCCAAAATAAATTGTCACCTCGATCCACTTTATGTGTTTTTCTAGGATATCTTCAACACCAAAAAGGTTACAGGTGTTACGATCTCAATACCCATAAAGTCATTGTGTCCCGTCATGTCATATTTGACGAGCATTCCTTTCCTTTTGCCCATTCAACAACCCCTTCACCCACTTCTTCTATTCCCTTTACCAATCCCCAAGATCTTATTCCTTCAGCAATTTCTAGTCACTCTACTTCTAACATGTCTCAATCATCTCAGGACTGTGATACCACTTCAGCAAGACCAACTACCTGCCTTTTTACACCTGACCAATCCATATCAGTTTCTGGCTCTGACACTACATCACCAACATCTACTGCCTATGTGTCTGCTTCTGATGATAATATCACCTCATCTTGGTCCCCAAATCAAACTTTACCCCTACGCCATCCCATGGTTACACGAACACAAGATGGCACCAGAAAACCTAAAGTTATTTTTTCTTTACATGGCACTATATCTAATGCTTTTCCTCAGGAACCTCAGTCCTTTCGCGAAGCATGTCAGGATCCCAATTGGCAAGCTGCTATGCAAGA
>JAOQMQ010000009.1:21111206-21127896 GCA_027563845.1 Erythroxylum subrotundum | reverse complement strand
AAGTCAAATAATCTGAAATAGGATATTTAGTACATGATCTTACCCCCTTTCGTAGTGCAATTGGCACATCTAAGTCATTTACCATAGTCTCTCTAGGAGCCAGTTCCTGGTCCAATGATTGGCCTTGTTGAGCAGCTTTAGGCCTTCGACAATACACTAAGGTTGGTTTTTTGAGAATTGGTTCTCCCACTGAATTGGACTGATAGTTTCAGGTTCAATGGTAGGTGTTTGCAATGTTTGTGGGCTTTGTGGGAAAGTTTGTGAGATAGAAAGTGATATGCTTGGGTCTACCCAATAAATCTCTTCATCGGATGTCTCCCTCTGAAAAGAGGTATTGGTGAAGTATGGTTGTTTTTCGAAAAAAGTGACATCATATGAAACAAAGAATTTGTTTGTAGAAGGTGAGAAACACTTATAACCCTTTTGAGTGGGAGAGTACCGAACAAACACACATTTAATAGCTCGTGGGTCAAGTTTGCTTCTATTTGGTTGATTGTTGTGTACGAAAACAGTACACCCAAAGACTTTAGGAGGAAGAGAATTAAGAAAACACCTAACGGGGTTCAGAATTTAAGAGTTTTTGAAGGAAGACGATTTATCAAGTATGAGACATTTAGAATGGCTTCCCCCCAATAGGAATTTGGAACAAAGTTGGTAAACATCATAGATCGGGCTACCTCTAAAAGATGACGATTCTTTCTCTCGGCTATCCCATTTTGTTGTGGGGTATTAGCACAAGAGCTCTGGTGAATGATCCTATTTCCACTGAGATATTGAATAAAATCAGTTGAAAAATATTCTCTCCCATTGTCTATACGCATTACTTGAATAGAGATCTGGAATACATTTTGGATGAGTTTGTGGAACTGTTTAAAGATATGATAGGCTTCAGATTTGTCTTTCATTAGATATACCCTACATACCCTTGTATGATCATCATTGAAACTGATAAACCAACGAGTATCGGTTAGACTTGTAACTCTAGTGGGACCCCAGATATCACTATAAATTAATTGGAAAGGTTTTGAGGGTACGTATGAGTGTATGAGATAAGTATTTTTGCTTTGTTTTGCAAGGACACATTGCTCACAATATAAAGAAATATGATCTTTATTGATGAAAAGGTTTGGATATAAGATTTTCAAATATGGGAAATTGGGATGACCAAGGCGTTGATGCCATAACATAACATCAGAATTTGATATAACTGAAAGGGAAATCCTATGTGGTGATTTGGATTCAGTAGGACTACTCTTTCCTGAAAAGTAGTAAAGTCCATCTTTCTCCTCAGCACTGCCAATCATCTTCCCCGAACACTGGTCCTGAAATTCACAATGTGATGGAAAGAACGTCACAATACAGTCCATGTCCATGGTTAATTGACTGACAGTTTTGGCAAACAAATTCTCCCTTGACCAATGGCTCGTGACCCTTTTCCATCCGCGACCTAGACATTAATTTTTTGGTTACATGGCTTATATTTTTCAAAGACATTCAAAGACCCAATCATGTGGTCTGATGCACTTGTGTCCTCAATCCAGAGATTTTGACTTAGGGACTTTGATAGTAATGATTGACACAGGTTACCTTTATGCACTAGTGTTACAGTAGAGGTTTATTGGTCATGCGAGTCTTTCTCAATTGTAATTTCTGTCTGATTCAAGAGTTGATGGATTAATTCAATCTGCTAGGGCGACAGGTTTAGCCCTATGGATTTGCTGATATCGGATTATGTTACATGTGTTGCTCCACGTTTTTGTTGAACTCTGTGGCTTTTAGGTTTCCAATCTAGTGGTTTCCCATGTAATTTCCAGCAGGTCTCACGGGTGTGGTAGGGCTTATCACAGTGGTCACACCACTACTTATTTTTGGTTTTTTGCTCTCGGGTTTGGTAAGTAGACTCCTTTCAAGAGTTTGCCACTAAAGATGAGTCTTGAGAGGTTTGTTCAGAAGTGTGTGAGGTAAGCATGACTTTTTTTTCCTACTCTCTTCCCTACGAACCTCAGCAAACGTTTCTCAGATTGATGGCAATGGTTTTAAACCGAGTAACCTTTCTCGTACTTCATCAAGTCCAACATTAAGTCCCTGCAAGAAATTAAAAACTCTCTCCTTTTCTAATAATTTTTCATACTTCTTACATCAACACAGCACTCTCAATTTACTGCATAAAATAGATCAATTTCCTGCCATAATTCAGTGAGTAAGTTTTAACACTCGGTAACCGACTATTACCTTGTTGAGTATTTCTGATTTTTGATCTAATTTCAAAGCACTGAGAAGTGTTTTCTAAATCAGAATATATTTCTTGCACAGCTGCCCAGATTTCTCTTGCAATTTTGTAGAATATGTAGGTTCTTCCTATTTTTGGCTCCATTGAATTTATAAGCCAAGTTATGACAATAGAATTCTCAGCTTCCCAAGCACCGTAAGTGACTGTTGTTTAGTGTGGTTGAGGAACTACCCCTGTTAGATATCCAGCCTTGCTTCTTCTTTTGATTACAAGCATGACTGATTGGGACCATTCTCGGAAATTCTTTCCATTTAATCTATGTTGCGTGATTGGGAACGAAAGATTATCAATAAAAGGAGATGGAGTTTAACTAGGTGTTTGGGATGAGGTTTGGGACTCATCAAAGGAACCGAAGGTTGGTTGAACTCCAGCCACAAAAAAATTAGGCTACCAAAATCGGTAGCTCTGATACCATGAAACAAGAGGGTATAGAAAATATCAGAAGAAAACCCACTTTATTTCTCTGATTATATGTAATTTATATATGAGTATAATCTATTCTAATACTACTAAATTACTGGATTTTTCGTATATACTAACTTTTCCTATCTATAGTTATCCTATCTTATTTACTAGAAGATAAACTTATCTACGATAATTATCCAACTGATTTCATGTTTAGCGGTTTGATAGGCATGTGTGCAAGCCTGCAAATGAACCACTATCTCACAATAGTATTCCTGTCAGTGCAAATAATGGTTGTTACTCTGATTATTTACTCGCAGAACATGTGTTACAGTTAGCTGAATTGCCAAATTTTCTGAATGGTATCTTGAGAAACAGTTGAATTAATGACCAACTACTCATTTCATTAATGGCAGAGTTCCGAGGAAACTGAGCTTGACGACGATAAGGAGCTCCTGCAGTCGGATTCCGAGAACGCTAGAAGACTGAAATTCGAGTCCATTCTTAAATTACAGGAAGCAAACAGTGGGTTGATTGAACCCAAAAAAGATATAGTGGTTGTGCCTGGAATGTTTCTTCCCCAACCAGTTGCTTTGCCAAGCCAGCCATCAAATGAAGAAACTCCTGAGCAACATCAGAGAGTTAACACAGAAGTGAATTCTGGTAGTTCTTCGAATAGACCAGGTAACAATGTGCAGAGAAGTTCTAGTAGAAGAAAGCATAATAGAGTGCAGAACCACAGAAAGCAAGTTAGGCAATGGGTGGTGAAGGAAAATGGTAATGCAAATTGAATAGGTGGAATATTCAATATTCTTTTGAGGGTTTTTGTTATATTTGTACACCAAATACACAACTCTCCAGTAATAGATAAAAAGTAGGGGTGGCAATGTGCTGACCATGGGCTAATCTCTAGTAATTTTTTAAAAATAATTTTTTAAATTTAAAATATAAAATAGTGTAATTTTTTTAATTAAGTTTAGGCTCGAGCTGTACAGGCATGGGCTCGTTTGAGGACTAACGCCTTTAAATAAAATGATGTTCTGCTTAGAATAATTGAGTCTTAAGTCAGTTTGAATCTAGATTTGACTTATAGATCAGTTCCAAAAAAAAAAACTAAATTTAAGCTCATAAGTTAAAAATTGTCATTCCTAATAAAAAGAAAAGTGTTAATGCGTTGAATTGGTTCTTTAAAAACTAAAACTTTATGTGCCTAATATTGATTTCTTTCTTTGCTTTCTTTGAAATCGGAGCCTAAGGATCTAAAAAGAGCTTGCAATTCTAAGAAATTTAGCAAATGAATGGGTTAAAAGCCAAAGCAGTGAGTAATTTCATAATATATTAACAATAATTAATATTGATAATATTATTTTAAATAATTATTTAAAGTCGTAAATAGTATCTTAATTTTTATATTATTAAATTTTTAATTTTTAATTATAGTTTAAATTTAAATTTAATGTCTTAATTTATTAAGATTAACATAAAAGATATTTTATTTTCTAAATATAATAACCATTAAGCAAAATATTCTTAAAATTTTTTATTTTTTTATTTAGTATTTCAATTATTTTTAATTTATAGTTTTTATTCAATATTTTTATATTTTAATCTCTATTTTTATTTTTATTATATTAGAGTTGGCAAAATAAACATAATTCGAAATGATATTAATAAGTCAAGTGAGAATTAATTAAATTTCAATTTTTTATTAACTCAATTTAATCGAGCGGTTGAAACTAATTTAAGAGAATAACATCATTTAATTTTAATTTGAACTCTAATTAAAAAAACTAAACCATAAAAATACATACCGAATAAAGTTTAAGCGATTTTAATCCGAATTAACTTGATATCCTTTTTAATTAATATAAATCGTACAAACTAAAAATTTTACAGTACTAGTACAATAATTCGATTCGATCCAACTTATATTTGTATTGATTTCTCTTTAGTAGAATAAGAACAGTTGAAGTGAAAATATGACCGAACAGGCCGGTCGGACTAGAGAATCAATGATTTGGAGTATGAAACGGTCCGCTTTAGTCCTTATTTTTTTTGAGTGATTGGCTCGTTTATTTTACAGTCGGATCGATAAAAACCTCTGAACTGGTGTAAGAAAAGATCGATCGATCCATTTAAAATACTTTTATTTTAGAAAATAAAAAGCTAAAATTCAAAATTCAAAAGAAATTAAGAACAGAAACAAGACGCACGTCACTCTCTTTCAAGTCTCAAGTCTCATCTCAACCATTGTCATTGTTAACTCTTCATCGATCACCATCCTTAGCAGTTCAGGTCTCTCTTTATCTCTTTCTCTCGTTATAAGTTTGTGTTTTATTTTTTCTGTGTTTTTCTTGAAAATTTACAGGTTCATTTTTTTCAGGATTCAGTAATTTTTATCTTATATATATAATATATAAAATAATTAGTCATTGATTTGATTACAGTTAAATTCTGATTGAACTATTGACTTTAAATCAGTTGCTTATCCAATTTAATCACCGATCCCATTTTAAAACATTTAGTAGAATACAAAACACTGGGTAAGACATGAGCCACGTAGTCCTACGTTAGAATGAGGCACACAAAAGTCTTGAATACGTACGGATACGTGGTCTGATGCAGTTCGTTGGTTTAACACTAAAATAGACTTTTGAGTTTTGACTCTTTATGGGTGGGGTAACCTTTCAAAAAGGTGTTGAATGGACGATTTGGCTCTGCTTTTTATCGACAATGTGGACATGAAATTGGAGTTGATATGTCAGTTAATTAGGTAAAGCCTCCTTTTTTTTTTTTTCCCGGAAATTAGGAGGATCTCAATTATGGAAAAACATATTTAAGTTATTTACACTCAAACTAATCCTTATTCAAACTGGGTAGATTCTTTGCAGGCGATAAAACTCTAACCTAAGTTTAAATTAGCTACATACATAAGGGTGGTTCAAACTGACGATCTCACTTAAATTAGGAGAATAGAATCCCCTACCCAGCTCCATTCTTTGATACACAAAAGAAGGTTTGTTTGAATAAGTGGGACCGATTTGTTGAGATTTTGATCGACATAACTATTAAACCTCAAAGAGTTTGAAACCGAGTTTAGTTTGTTAGGTAAGCTCCTTCTTGTGGGAGGTTAAATCAGATTGAATGTTCATACTCTAGTTCCCGACACTTCGCAATTTAACTAGTAAAAAGTACGATGTCAAACAACCTTCTTCTTAATAAAAAATCTTGATAATTTTTAAAAATTTTGAGCTTAAAAATCAAATTCTCAAATTTTTCTTCTCAAAAAATAGTTTTAAATTATGATCATAATTATCATTATAATTTATCATAATTATAACTATGTTTTTTACCAAAGTTTTAAAAATCGGACCAGAATTTAAACTTGTGAGACAAGAGATTTAAGGTTAAAAAGATTCAACCGGTATTAGATCACCATAAAATCAATTAATAATTTAAGAATATTAAAGAATTTGAAATATTATTAAAGAAGACTGTTTTTATTTATCGAAAATTTGAATTTGAATTAAAAATTATTAATTAAAAATTAATTGGTTTATTTAGTTTATAATAATTGACTAATTAATAAATAAATAAAACAGTTTTTAACAACAAAAGTTATTAAAGTAAATTAAACCAAAAAGTTGAATATCGAATTAAAAAATTAGTCGGTTCAAAAATTTTATGATTAAACCGGCTAAACTGATTTAGCTTTTTAACCACTATTTTTAAAATTAAATTTGAATCTATAATTATGATATAACTTGTATTTTATAATTTAAATATTTATATTTAGGAGTGATAATTAAATCTAAATTAATCAAAATTTTACTTAAATTTAAATTTAAATCATTAATTTAAAATATTTAAATTTTAGAATTAAAATATTAAAACGTTATCATTTTATTAATGTTCCATATAAGCTTGAACTCGACGTTCACTGTTTCAAATCCGATTCCATCTAACTTATTGACAGCGACTTCAAGCCTGTGTCTGCAACACATGGGAAAGCGTTTACACGTGTACTTGCACATCACAAAGTCATTTTCAGGAAGAGTTTAAGAAGTACAAAACCGAGATGGGACGATCAACGAGTCTAAATTTTTGTACAATATTACGTGTCTTATTGTATTCAATAAATTTCAGTTATTTATTTATATGGGTTTTTCATAAATTTTGCATAGGTCCTACAAAATAAATAGCTGAGATTTTATAAGACAGAGTAATATTAGACAGAGAATCTGGACTCTCGATCAACACCATATTTTGTGATCGACAAGAAACCTACGATTGGAGATTTTAATTCGGATCTGCCGATCAACACCACATTTTGTGATTGACAAGATACCTCCGATCAGAGATTTACTACCTCAAGTGGCTAAAATAGGGGAAGAACTGAGCACCAACTACTTTAGGTGGTGATCGTAGTCTATTATATTAATTGTTAAGAAATGAGCACCAATTACAATTAATTAATTAATTATAATTTTTTATCAATTGAATATAACTAATTAAAATATATTTAAAAATTTTATTAAATAAAATTTTAATAAACTTATTTTTTGAATATTTTTAACAAACCAACTACTATCAATAATAATATATAGTAATCATTTTTTCGTTCAAACCAACCATCATAATTATAATGATTATATCCATTCTCATTCTTCGATATATTTATTCTTATTCCTATTATCATTACTCAGAACCAAGCGCCCTTTTAATAACTATCTTTATAAAAGTGCTGAAACATTACAAATAGTCTCATTTTAAAAAAAATTGGACTGAAAGTTAAGTTGATAAGATGAAAAGTTTATAGTTTAAAAGGTTAAATCGTTATTAGACCGTCATAAAATCGGTTAAAATTGAATACAATTAAATTTTTTGATAAATGATCGAAGAAGATTACGTTTACTCGTTAAAAGTTTTAAAGTTTAATTAAAAAAGGGGACTATTAAATAAAAATTAATCACTTTATTTTAGTTTATAAAAACTTATTAGTTTGCAAAAATTGACTAATTAGTTAATAATGTGGTATATTTTTAATTATAAAAATTATTAAACTAAATCAAACTAAAAAGTTAAAAACTTAACTAAAAGTTGGTCATTTCAAAAAAATTTAAACCGACTAGACACATTAAAATTTTAAAACATTGATAAATAATTAAATACCTCCTTATTAATAGGAACAATCATGCAGCAATGCAATGAAGAAAGGTGGTATGGCCCTTAATTTAAAGAGCTCCAGTGCCCTTTCCCTTATTTCTACGTTTTCATTTTATATAGTTGTATTCACAATCATTCCTGAATCTCAGCTTACTTCTTTAATTCTTCCCATCCTTCAGGGAAAGTAGTTGCACTCAGATCCGGAGACCATTGGTTATGTGGTTCTTTTAATTATCAGTTTCTTATACGATCTTTACATATTCACGTAGGCTAGATAAGTTTCTTATACTTACTTCCATGAAATTTAGATTTGCATATCGTGCCTATCTCTGTCTCTTTCTTTTAAACCTACTTCAATATTATGTTGGTTCCTTCTCTCACCTTATAAGCAGCCGAGGCATGGGTTCTTTTATAATATATCGAGCTCTTGTCAACATTATTTTTAAATTTCTTAAAATCCTTTATAGATGAATAGGTGATTCCTAAAATGACTAGAATAGCTTTCCATAAGTTATGAGTTGAGATATAATATCTTGGTTGTATGTCGAAAGGCCTAACTTATTCCCAAAAGTTAGCTTGAGAGGGAAGGTTTGCACACTATTATAAATAGCTAAATGCACTCACACTTGTCTGATGTGGAATTCTTGACATACTCCCTTAGCCCAAAGCAAAGCTGGAAATCTGTTAGGTATATTGGGCAAAGGGACAAAACTGAGCACTGCCTCAAACCATCAAGACAAACGGGCTCTGATACTATCTTAAAAGGCTTAACTCACTTCCAAAAGTTAGCTTGAGAGAGGAGATTTACACACTATTATAAATAGTTGAATGTACTCACACTTGTCTTTTGTGAGATTTTTGACATTGTATATGAACTTACTTAGATCTTATCTAATTTCTCTCTGACAAAACAATTTCTAATATCAATTTAGTGCAATGAATTTGCATCAATTGTGTTGTCTTTAGTCCAGTATCGAACCTTAGATACTTTCAATTTAATACGCACAAAAGAAGATGTTCTACGGTTATTGGGAAACCAAAGAACTTATCGTCGTTAAAAGAAACGTGTGATTTTACAAAATCAAGTACTCTTTTGTCTATGGATACAAAGATATTTTTTGACTGATCCGACCAATTTATCATCCACGTTCTCAAACTCATTTCTATAACGTGTTATTACCGTAATCAGACGGCAATATCTGCATGGCTGCACCATAGTTTCATGGGACCAATTGCTAAACTAGAACTTGGTATCTATTATCGTGACAAGCTCTTCTCTGGCGGTCTAAAAAATTTAAATTGTCTAATTTTTTAGTTTGATTTATTTTAATAAAATTTGTTATTAAAAATTAATCAATTTATTAATCAATCGGTCAAATTATTAATTAATAAGATTATATAAATCAAAATATTTTTATTTAACAATATATTTTTCAATTAAATTTTAAATTATTCGATAGAAAAGGACAACCGCTTTCAACCATATTTTAAATTCTTTAATTTTATTCACAATCAATTTTGTAATGATGTAATACTAGTTAAATTTTTTAAACCTTAAATTTTTTATATTGCAAGTTTATCTTCCTATCTAGTTTTTAAAACATTACGAACTTAATGTACTAGTTGTATACTCATGGAATACCCTCTACGTGACAATGCATGCCTCGTGACATGTTTCGGAATAATGGTGGTCAATCGAAAAGTTGTATATGGCTCTTGTTAGGACAAAAATGTGAGATGTTTGAAAGGCAAGACGAGTGAAACAACATAGGAACATGCTAATATATCATCAAATGTACGACGAAGTGTTAATTCACACGTGCATAAAATCCAAGAAATTGAATCTGGTCCCACCGAGGATAGCTTACGGCAACCTGATTGGTTAAATGAATCATGCAAATACCTGTGATGGTCCATTTCTGGAACACCACATGTTTGTACTCTTTGGTTGGATGCAACATAACATATCAGGCTCAGCATTAGCAGCAAAAGTACTTTCTTGAAGAGAACAACAGGTCTTTTTTTGCAGTGGATGGACGAACGAATGTGGCGTCATAATTTGTTCAGATCAGTTCTCTTTTTTTCAGAAATGGAGTAATTCACGGTCACCATCATTTGAACGTGTAATAGATAAATCTTTAGATCGACGCAATAATTTTCAAATTACGTCAATTGAGTACTTCGTATTAGACAAACCATGTAAAACAGAGTTGAACAAAAAAACATAGATAGGAAGATTTGAATATAGGATCTTTTGTATTGTTAATCTTTCATGTATTATATATATATATATATATATATTGTATTATATATTTTTATATATTTAATTATACATATTTATTGACGTTATTATTATTATTATTATTAATTGCACTACATATGAGTATATTGGAAATAATTTCTTTATCATGTAGAGGTAAAACTACATTAAATAAAAGTTAATTTCCACAAAATTAAAACTAATTTCACCTTTTTAAAGTGTTTTTATCCATATATTAATATTTCATCTTACTAACGAGTAAAAATTAAAGTAATTAAGAATAAACATTTATATTTCTTTAGATTTTAATACAATTATTTTCAATGTTTAAAAAACGGACCTGAATTTAAATTGGTAAGACAAAAAATTTAAGATTTAAAAGGGTCAACCTGTATTAATCATCATAAAATTGGGCAAAAATTAAATAAAATTAAAGAATTTGAAATATGATTGAAAAAGATCACCATTACTTGTCGATGAATTTAAAGTTTAATTAAAAAGAAGTTATTAAATAAGATTAAATTATTTATTTTAGTTTATGAAAATTTATTAATTTATAAAAATTAAATAATAAATTGATAAATTATTTGATTTTTAACAACAAGAGTTATCAAAATATATCGAACCGAAAAGTTGGACGGTTCAAAGTTTGTAAGTTGAATCGATTGAACCGGTTGAAATTTTTAATCACTAATTATTTTTACACTAATAAATAAACAAACTTTGTCACAATTATAAGCTAATAACTTTTTGGTTATTATATAGGTCAAGGAAATGGGAACAATTACTCTGTTCCAATTAATCAGTTCTTACCATATTCTATTAAATCTCATTAACATATTTATATAGAGCCCACATAAATATGTAGTTAAGATTGATTGAAATAGGATTGAAATACCATTTTTGACACGGATGATTTGGTACCTGAGGAAATAGCTTGTGTGGTAGCTGATACATCAAAGTCTATTATCTCATTCTCAGCATCATTTATACTTATTGGTATGTTATTGCATTTGAGCAGCAAAACAGTTATTTTGTCAATTTCAGAAATTTAAGACATGTTTGGGATCACCCAAATTGCTCGATAATTAGTTAAAGCAGCAAACGTGAATTAAAGTCATCTGTAGTAGTGCAAAAACATGTAAACATTAATGGTAAGTGACATTCCCCGTCTCTTATACATTGGATCCAAAGGAAGCGACAAGGGACATCTTAACAAAATCGCGATTCTAGATATTTTATTACTTATAAATGTTAAATTAAATAATAATTTTAATTATTATTCATTAAATAATTTATTTAAAATATACAAAATTTACTATTATGAAAAGAAGGGACAAACAAAGCACAAGGTAGACTCGTTTTCAAAGAACTATATATGAATCTACACTTTTTTTTTCTTCCTTCCACATCTATTTACCAAATAACTTGTTAGAGAGCAAGAAAATGTCAAAAATCCTATTGATTTCCCATTATCATAAGGCATATGCATGAATAGGGTATTTTGTAACATCACAGTGTGAAAAAGAGTAGGGCATCTTCTCTGAGAGTGAACCATAGAGTAATTGATAAAGTTGTTAATTTGTGACCGTAAGATTATAGTTTAAAGTCACAAAATTAGTTTTTTTTTCTGTAAAAATGCAAAGAAAAATTTGCATAAATTATGACCCTTCTTAAATTTCCGCAAAGCAATGAGCCTTGTGCACTGAATATGTTGACTTAACTTGACTCGAGAAATTATCTTAATTATGTAACATGATGGTCAGGTAATTGAAAAAAAAAAAGATTCTCCGGGTTATTTGGAACTCAAGAAATGTTACATTTATGTCTTAACCATTTCAATTTCTTATCATCTTGGACAAGCAAAAAAGTCTCAAAAAGAAGGGAAAAAAATAATTATCTTGTGTTGCATCTTGTTCAGGATATTTAAAGCTCGTCCGTTTTACATTTCAAGAACTTGGAGCAATACTTAAAAATGGGAACCCTGAATTGTAAACCTGAACGCCATGTCCTAATTTATAACCATCCGTTATTTGCTTCAATTACTCCTTTTTATCCATTTAAAATAACGATGCCACTCGAAAACCTGTAACGATTGAGAATAGATTCTGTTTAGGTTTTTACCTTAGCACTGCGTCATGATCTTGACAGGAGTTCTGGACCATTTCCAGCAATCTCGTATTGTATATAGTTATTCATTATTTGGTTAACCTTTTCTGAATTTTTAGCCTCACCGATGTCATAAATGTTTGGTTCAAACACACTAGAGACGTCATGTCTCGGCTTCCAAATAATACCATCCAACCAGGTGTGTCGCGAGCACTGCCCAAAAGTGGAATCCCGCAGGGAATTCATACGCCCGATATCAAGGGCAAAGGATAAAACATAAAAGAGATATGAAACCAGGAAATTTCAAACGTGCGCTTACAAGGAAGGCTGAGGAAGGATTTGAAGCATGAGCTTAATGTGTGAAACTGTAACTCTTTTTTAAAGTGTAGCTAGTTATACGTAAACTAACAAACACAATTTACGAGTGAAGCATGCTTTGATACCTTGTTAGGTCCAACAAGTCCCGTGGTCACATGGAGAAGTAAGATCAGTCTCTTTTAGGGTTTAAGCCCCGTCGTCGTCGATCTGCTGATTTTAGTTTGCTGGTCATGACATGATCGGTCGGTAAGTGGTGTTTGTCATTTAATTTGGACTTTGGTGTGCACGATTTTGTTTGGCCATCAAAACTTTCAACTTTTGACAGAAACTGAATCATCCGATTTCATATTGGTCCCACATTCTTAAACCTTTGATAATTTCATACATGTTCAACAAACTTGTGGACCCAAGAGCAGCTTTTTCCAGTTATAATTCTTGTCTCCTCCACTAAGCAATGTACGGTACCTACTCCTCTGCTACTGTTACTGCTACGTTGCCCTTCTGCTGCTTCTTCTCCTTCTGCTTTCAACATGAGAAAATATTTAATACCCTCTTTTTCTTTTTTTTTCATTAACGTAATACCCACACTTTCTTTCTTCTTTTAATGACCTCTCTCTCCCTATCTTCTTTGCAACTTTTTCTCTCTTTCACTTTCATTAAATGTTATGTACCTTTTCTCCCTATAAAAACCTGTCTGAATCCCATTAGAACCAGAAATCGTAAGGCATTGATCAGCACTTTAGTATCTCCTTTCTTCTATACTTTCTCTTCAAAGCTTCCTTTCTCTGTCTCTTGTTCCTATATATAACTCGCAATTGTTGCAATATATAGTACTCAAGATGAGGGTCTTTGTAGGATTTGCACCGCCATGCGCACCTATAAGCAACATGACAGTTCGTTCCTGCACTCTCACTCAACCCTTAAGAGTACTTAAAAAGAAGTTGATAGAGAGCCAACCACAGAAGAATTGGAAACATTTGCTTCAAGACTCCTCATCAGCATTTCGCTCCACTCCTAAACCCCACGTCAAATTAGGGAACAAATGGATGGATTATCAAGGTCTCAGGAACTGGGATGGTTTGCTTGACCCTCTTGATGACAACTTACGTGAAGAAATCCTCCGATACGGGGACTTCATTGAAGCCGCTTACAAGTCCTTCGACTTCGAACCCTCATCACCAACCTACGCCACATGTCGCTTCCCCAAAAGCACATTACTGGGCAGGTCCGGTCTGCCGGACACCGGTTACCGTATAACCAAACATCTACGTGCGACATCTGGCATACAACTGCCACGATGGATGGATAAAGCGCCAAGTTGGATGGCAACTCAGTCCAGTTGGATTGGTTACGTGGCAGTTTGTCAGAACAAAGAGGAGATCGCGAGACTAGGGCGTAGAGACGTGGTGATTGCTTACAGAGGCACTGCCACTTGCCTTGAATGGCTCGAGAATCTACGCGCCACTCTCGCACCTCTCCCCAACTCCCGTAATGAGTGCTGTCCTATGGTGGAAAGTGGGTTCTTGAGCCTATACACCTCCGCAACACAACTGGGTCAGAGTCTACGAGATATGGTACGTGAAGAAATCAAAAGACTTCTTCAGTCCTACGGCGACGAGCCTCTTAGCTTAACAATCACCGGTCACAGTCTCGGCGCCGCCCTCGCGACTCTAACTGCGTACGACATCAAAACCACCTTCAACCGTGCACCCCTCGTCACAGTCATGTCCTTCGGGGGTCCTCGTGTCGGTAACCGAAGCTTCCGACAACATCTGGAGAAACAAGGCACAAAGGTTTTGAGAATAGTGAACTCCGATGATCTAATAACTAAAGTACCGGGGTTCGTGATCGATGGAGATAATAATGACGCCGTGAACAACCCAAACGTCAACTCCGCAGCTAGTATCCTCCCCAGTTGGATTCAAAAGCGCGTAGAGGACACACAGTGGGTATACGCAGAAGTGGGAAAAGAACTAAGACTAAGCAGCAAGGACTCACCACACCTAACAAGCTTCAACATCGCAACGTGTCATGAGTTAAAGACGTATCTACACTTGGTCAACGGATTTGTGAGCTCTTCTTGTCCATTTAGAGCCACCGCCAAAAGGGTTCTCAGTAACCACCGTAATAGACAGAGAGAATTAGCAGGCACTAGGGCAGAACCAAACGTGTGCTCCTACCAACAAAATTCACATGTCCGTACAACCCCTGGACTTTAGGACAAAGAATACCCTTTTAGAATGTATGTAAGCTTATCTATTCTTTTCTGTAAGAAACAAACATTTGATCATTTTTCATACATAAGAGGTTAACTAACATGTCCCGTGTCGGATTCCTCCACCTTTTGGCTGTGTTTTATTGGGTTAACGCCATCACTCGCCTAACTTAGTTGGACTATTTTACGTGAGCTCGTACACTACTAAGTGTATGGTTTACTAACTCCTTGTGTGCTAATGGCTGGCATCACGTGATTAGGTGTGGTGACGAAATCACCCTTCTTGCCGACAACATTTACGTTATTTTGCCATTAATCTGACTCAGATGAGAACCCCCTCAGTCCCACAAGCAACCGCCGTCCAATTCGACTGGAAATTGACTTTCATTTCAATGTTTAAGTGATTGCCAACGCATTGATGTTTAGAGTTTAGAAGTTAGAAAACACGAATCTTTGGTAATTTTGACATTGACTTTCCTATTCAACCTTTTTTTCTGCCCTTGCGTCAATGTCTGCCGCCAACACGCAACATTTATGGTTTAACCTATAAGGCTTCTGAAGCATACAGGATCCCAAAACTTATGCCTAAATCAATGGGTCCCTATCCTCCTTTAGGTGAGTGTTTTAAGGATTGAATACAGCTGTTTAATTTAACATTCTAAATGTTAAATCCTTTACTAGTTCAATGAGGATAATTGAATGTTTTGTTTTGATAAATTCCTTTATGTTTTCAAGTAAGTCGTGCTCATTGCAGAAGATTTTTTGTTTTACGGGAGTTTAAGGAAGGTTATAATGTACGCAGTCTTTTCTTTGTATTTTTACACAAAAACTGATTTCGTTATTTAAATATACGATCTTATGATCACAAAATTAGAACATGTAACACTTATATCTCGTATCATAGAGAATTTCAGTGTCTTGAGTGGCAAGAAACTTTGAGGAGATGTAGGAGTCAACTTAAAGAATGTTACGAGTGTCAAAAGCAAATCTAGGCACATAATGTCATGGTCTAAGTAGACTAACCATTGATATAACTTAATTGTTTGGAGAAGATGAAGGTTCTGGGAAGGTGAGTTTGTAATAAGGGAAATCGGTTCTACAACATTCAACATTGGTTTTTGAGCTCCAGCTATTAAAGTATTGACTTCACGAGGACAACTCATATCAATGCAAGCTGTTCTATAAACAAAGCACAAGTTCTTAGGTTAGAAAAATAAAAGGTTAATGAATTATAAAGTTTCAAATATTTTTAAAATTTTTATTTTAGAAGTTCAACTTTTAAAATTTTTTAATTAATTATTGAAATCTTTAAAAAAATTTAAAAATCCAATTCAAAACATTAATTTTATTAATATTTTAGTGATATGATTGACAAATAATTTCTGAATATATCAAATAATTGATTTCAAAAATTATGTTTTTCTTTCAAATATTAGTTTTTAATTGTCCTATCAATTATATTAATAAAATGTTAATAAAAATAACAGTTTAAATTTAAACTTAAATTGTATTTTTTAAATTTAAATATTTAATTTAAAAAATTAACCAACCCTTTTTAAAAAAAGAGTAAGGGACTAATCTTAAGACGCTCACAACTCGTCTAAGCCTCTGTTTGGTTGGGCTTATATCAGTAGAGATTTTTCTGTAAGTCTTTTATAAGAAGAACTTTTCTAATAAACCAGTTGGTTGTTTGACTGTCATTTTAAAACAAAAAATTTAAAAAGAGTTTCATATAAAAGACTATATGGCAACATAAAAATAAAAAACACTTTTAATTTTAACTATATTTTATTTGTAATAAAAATTATTTATGCATATAAATATTATTTATAGTATATTAAACAATATGCAAGCATAATATATTAATTATTATATAATTTTAAACCATATGAAACATAAATGAAAATATATCTAACCAAATCTTTTA